>PVIC010007967.1:0-49418 GCA_004025085.1 Thryonomys swinderianus | reverse complement strand
CCGCGAACTCAGCAATCCTCCTGTCTCTGCCTCCCGAGTGCTGGGATTACAGGCGTGAGCCACCACGCCCAGCATTATATGTGGTAACTGGGGATCGAACTCAGGTCCTTACAGCTTGCGAGGCAGGCACCGGAACCACTGAGCTAACCCTCCGGCCCGTCCCTCCATATTCTGACAAAGCCCTCAAGACATTTAAATAAGTAAAACATATGTGTATATGTATAGAACTACATAAAATATGGCTAGGTACCACACTATTAAAAAAAATCTGTTTGGGCCACAGATTTAGCTCAGTGGTCCTTGCCTGCCTAGCAAGCGCAAGGTCCTAAGTTCAGTCCCTGGTAACCACATAGAACAATACCATATGTGGTGACTCACACCCACCAGCAGTCAGTCAGCACCACATACCACAGTGCTGGGTGTGGTGGCTTACACCTGTAATTCCACCACTCAGGAAGCAGAGGCAGGAGGATTGCTGAGTTTGAGGTTTGCCTGGGTAGTACTTGCCTATAATCCCCATACTCAGGAGACTGAGGTAGGGGTACTGCCAGGAGTTCAAGGCTAGCCAGGGTTACATTGTGAGGCCGTATCTCTTACATAATGAGATCTTCTCTGAAAAAAATAAAAAATTATGTATTTTATGATTCTTTAATCCTTCCTCCCCCAGTATGGGGGATCAAACCCAGGCCTTTGTGCATGTTAGGCAAGTGGTCTGCCACTTAGCTGTACACCCAGCCCAGTTTTTTAAGAAGAAATTTTGGATTTATCTAGGTATTGTGGAACACATCTATAATTTCACCACTCTGGGAGGCTGAGGCAGGAGGATCACAAGTTTGGGCCTAGTCTGTGCAATTTAGTGACTTAATGAGACCCTGTCTCAGAAAAACAAGGTTAGGGCTAGGGAAGTAGTGGAAACCCCTGGGCTTAATTCCCAGTACCACCACCAAAAATTTATATAACTGAATTAACTTTTAAATAAAAAAGGTAAGTCAGCTGGCCTGGCCTGTGAATTTTCCTGTAAATGTCTGTGAATATTACTATTTCTTGAGGAGCTTTTTGTGAAGTAGTTGGAGTATCTAATTGGTCACTTTCTGTAATACTGTAGTTCTTTTGAGAACGGAGGTAATCACTCAAAAAAATTTACAAGTATCTCTTCTTACATTGGGGTCTGGACAGGGCCAAAGGCTCAGGAGTCAGACTCTGATGATCTGGATGAGGAAGACTTTGAATATTTAGACAGTGATGATGACTTGGATCTGAAGATGCAGGAACCTGGTGAAGAAGCTTCTCTGAAAGGAACTCTTGATAACCTCAAGTCATACATGGCCCAGATGGACCAGGAACTGGCACACACCAGCATGGGCAAAAGTTTTACCACTAGGAAGCAAGTGGTGAGTGTTTTGAACCTCTTTCCCTTTCCAGTCCACCATGTAGGATAGCTAAAGTCGTATTCTATCTTAGGTTTTGTTTTCTTTTGGTTTGTGAGTTTTGACCTAAATAAGATTGCTTATTTCTTTTCTTTTTCTAATGCGGCCTAGAAATGGAACTCAGAGTCTTGTGGACTGTAAACACACATTACCACTGAGCTGTGTTCCCAACCCCAAGAAAGCTAACGTTGTCCTTAGGATAAATGATTATATGTGCAAAATTGTACGTGCTCTATTCCTAGCTACTCGGCAGGCTAAGGCTGGAAGATCACTTCAACCAAAGAGTTTGAGGCCATTCTGGGTAACATAGTGAGACCTTTTCTCAAAAAGAGTGGCAGATCCTAGGGCCAGTGGTAAACAGGTGTGTAACATAAACGAGGTCTGTGGTTCAGTCTTCAGCACCAGGGGAAAAAAGGTTAATAAACTTTATTTCCTAATCATAAACTTACTTGTATTACTTACCCTGTGATCCTATAAAAGATTATATAATAGGTTCAAATTAATATGTGATCTATTACTATTACTACTAAGAGGATCTTAAATATCCAAATAATTTCAAGTCTCAGTAGTTTGTTTTATATATTTTCCTAATACAAAGCCAAATTTAGAATTCATCTTCCATTCATGTTTTTTGTTGTTGTTGTTGGAGAAAGGGTCTTGCTTTGTAGTTCAGGCTGGTCCTGAGCTCACTATGTAGCCTAGGCAAGCTTCAAACTCAGCAGTCCTCCTGCCTCTGCCTCCTACTCAGCCATCCAGAGTGAATGTATCCATTAGCTAGTAATCTTCTTGTCATAGAATTAACAGTGTGACTCAAAGGAGGAAAATGTAAAGCTCATCTGTAATTCATGTTAATTCCCCTTGCTTTCATCATCTAAACTCCATTTAAAATGAGGATTTTTTAGTATTGCCAAACCCTATTAGAAATCCGATATTAGAGATATTTAATATATGAATATAAATATGAATATATGAATATAAATCACTTATGGCTCTTGTTACAATACAGATTTTTTTTTTTTTTTGAGACAGGGTCTCGCTTTGTAGTTCAGGCTGGCTCTGAGCTCACTTTGTAGCCCAGGCAAGCCTCGAACTCAGCAATCCTCCTGTCTCTGCCTCCCGAGTGCTTGGATTACAGGCTTGAGCCACCAAGCCCAGCACTGTGGTGTGTGGTATTGATTGCTGGTGGGCGTGAGTCGCCATGCCCAGCATTCTATGTGGTCACCGGGATCGAACTCAGGACCTTGTGCTTGCAAGGCAGGCGCCGGAACCACTGAGCTAAATCTCCAGCCCACAATACAGATTTTGATTAAGCAAGTGTGAGGAGAAGCCTAAGATTTTCTATTTCTATGAAGGTAGAAGGATGCAGATACTGCTGGTCCATGGACTCTTCTTTGAGTCCAGTCATACAAAAGTCTGTAGATCAGACTTCAGTCTTTCAGATCCTTTCCCCAGACTGTGAAGTTGGAGGCCATATAATAATTTAGTCTTTTTGGTTGGACCCCACAAAGCCTTAGTTTTTACTTTACAACTTTTCACTGGGGGAGGAAAAAAAAAGTCTAACTTCTTTCATGTAGAAGAAAATTCAGATTCTTGTGGGGTTTTTTATTGTTCTTTTTTATGTCTCCTTTAAAGGTCAAGCAAACTTTTAATTCTAGTGATCTCCTTTGGGCTGTTTAAAAATAAGAACAAACCCCAGCACTTGGGAGACAGAGACAGGAGGATTGTTGAGTTCGAGGCTTGCCTGGGCTACAGAGTGAGCTCAGGGCCAGCCTGAACTACAAAATGAGACCCTGTCTCAAAAAAAAAAAAAAAAAAAAAAAGGACAAAAGCATTCAATTTATAGTAATTGTTCCTAGAATAAAGTGTGTTGTAATCTTTGGGGGTAATGTTTAATATATGTGTTAAATCATTCATTAGATTTCATTTTTATATCACAAAAGATAGAAACATTTTAATTTGGTATTCATATGTACATTGGTTCTTAGAGCTTTTCATTGTAACTACTATCCAGTCCAAGGGGATAGAATTCTGATTTTCTTTTTCTTCTAGAATAAGAACTCTTCATCCCAGACTACTGGTAGTAATTCAGGTGCAGATTCTGGTGCTGGAGACTCTCTTATGGCCTCAGTGGATGTAGACCTGAATCTGGTTTCAAATATACTGGAATCCTACAGCTCCCAAGCTGGACTGGCAGGGCCTGCCTCAAACCTCTTACAGAGCATGGGTGTGCAGCTGCCTGACAACAGCGATCACAGGGCCACAGTAAGCCAGGGGAAGGTTAGCCCACATGTCTAGCTTTGCTTTCCTCTTTAAATAAACAATAGGTCTGAGTATTTGTTTCTAGTTTGGATTACACTTTCAGTAAAAATGTTTCTTCATTGCAAGTTTCACAGCTTGTCTGCTCCCAAATCCCAAGTTTTGTCCTCTCTGTACTGTTTGTTCTTTGTGATCTTAACTCAGTTGTACAAGAGTTCCAAAATCAGCAGGATAGGTCAAGGCGCAGGATGACCTCTGAGATAAGATTTATACATTCTGTGGTAAGAATATCCCCCACAATGTTCCCTTGCTGTATTTCTAAATATGTAATTTCTCCCTTAAGAATATTTATCTATAATTCAAGATTCCATGTTGACAAAATTCCAGTTTATTCTTTTTTTTCTAAACTTTTTAAATGAGGCATAAAATGTACAGATTCTCCCTCCCCCCCTGTACTGGGAATCAAACTTAGAACCTTGTGCTTGCCAGGCAGGTGTCATGCCATTGAATTCCTGGCTCAAATGTACAGGTCTGAATTATACAGCCATCACCACTATCTACTTCCACGACATTTGTATCACCCCAAAAGGGAAACCCTGTACTCATTAATGTTTACTTTCTATTACCTTCCTCTCATCCCCTAAAATCCATCAACCTACTTTCTCTCTATAGATATGCCTATTTTGGATATTTCATACATTGATAAAAGTTTGAATTCAGGTTTGATATTTAATATGTAATATATCTTACTAGAAAAATGGTTATATTATTATTATTTTTGGCACCAGGGATCAAACTCAGGACCTTGCATTTGCAGGGCAGGTGTGGTCCACTGAGCTAAATCCCTGGCCTGAAAAATGAGTATTTCATATGGTCTTCATTTCCTTCTAAAATGAATTAAGTCTTATCTATAAATAGCTCCCTATACTGATGTTTTTATAATGTGTCTGATTTTTTCTTTACTGCTATTAGTAAAAGATGCCCTTATAATATTTTTACCTGTGAAAGTAAAATCAATGGAAATTACAGTCATCCCTCAGGATCCATAGGGTTCATTCCAAGACCTCCCCCCTTTATTAAAACCCACAGATTCTCAAGTCTCTTATATAAAATATATTTGTATATAATTTATGCATATCTTTCTTTAAATTTTATCTCTGGATTACCTAATGCAATGTGTGTGCTTTGTAAGTGTTATACTGTATTACTTAGAGAATAATTACAAGAAAATACATGTACTGTGTTTTTCCCCAATGTTTTCAGTCCACAGTTGAATCCAAATGTGCAGAGCCCATGGCTACAGAGAGCTACACTAGCCTGTCCCACAGCCAAGGGAGGAATTACAATGGTGTGGTATAGTTCTCCAAGGGTCTACAATCACAAATTAATACTGTACCCCTGCCCAATCCTTCCTTTACTTATTTTCACAGTGATATTGACTGAAATGGGTTAAGAAACAGGAAAAGTGTTGCACACTAAGTTAAGAAAACATTGGATGAAAATGTTTTCTTTTTATTGCATAAGGCAACACTTTAACATTTTAAATAATAATTTTAAATGTTTTGGGCAGATAATTCCTTATAATTTGTTTTGAAGGTACATTTCGTTTGTTAAGAATGCTATCCCAGCTTGATTTTAAGAAAATAGTTTTTTCAGAATGTACTTTTGGTATATTGTTTATTTTCATGAAGAATTAAATGTTGAAAAAAAAGAATTAAATGTTGGCTAGATAAAGGGAAATAGAAGTAAAAATCAGATTATGTTTTTGTTCCTATTATAAAGGTTAACTAACCTTAAGGCAGGCTCTCTCTGGTGACAAATATATTTGTTGTAAGGTTTTGTTTGTTTTTGCTAGTCTGCATTGTAGTCTCAGTGAGGTTCTGTTTATCCATACACAGTACTTTTGTAGTTCATTCCCATATACATGTCCTCTCCACTTAGGTACCTTTGTATGAGTTTTGCTGCCATTTCCAGTACCACAGCCCTCCCTTGTTCTGCCTCAGCTTTTGGATATTGTATAACAATCCCCCCTTACCGCTCATGCTGGAAAACAAACTTTAACCTTGCAGCTTCTATTAGTCATTCTTATCTTGCTTTTCCAAAAAACACTTTAATCAAAAGGCAAACATTCTACGGTAAGTTTGAAAAATTCATAACCAGGAACCCTGCACTCTCCTCCCCCTTTCTATCATGTTTTCAGACTAGGGATGTGTACACATGTGCTCACAAACACACCCACAGAGAAAGAAACGATCGGGGGATGGTAATCCACATGGACCCTGAACTGTTTTCTTCTGACTACAAGATATGAAGAAATCTCAGGCCCTCTTTTTCCTGCATGTGTTTTCCTTCTAAATGCAGAGTTCACCCCAGGTAAAGGCAGGCTGCCAACCTAACAGGACAGTCAAGTGATAGCGCGTATTATCCCTCAAGGATTGTAGCAGAAGGCACTTTTATTTCCCCAAAGCAATGGTGGGTTTCTAAGTAATAAAGATAACAGTGAATTTTTGGAGTCAAAAGGAGATTCTCTGCTTTAATTTTTGTAATTCTGGAATTTCTTTTAATTCTTTGGGACTCTAATATGTGAATAATCTTAAGATTTCTGGGGTTTGTGCCTTTTAATTGCAAATTGGTACTTAAAACTATCTTCCCCAGCTATTCTTTTAAGCTAGACCTATAAGAGTATTGCTATATAAGAGTATTGCTACCTATAAGAGTATTGCAAGAGTAGACTTGGAAACTAGATTGAACCTTTATTATTGTACCAAAAGAGGTTGGTTGTTCCTGCTCTACCTCCAATTCTGTTTTTCGTTTGTTGTTTTTTTTGAGACAGGGTCTCACTATGTAGTGCAGGCAAGCCTCAGCCTTGAGTGCTAGGACCACAGGCCCCCACTACCACGCTCAGCTGTACCCCCAATTCTTCCCCAAATTTCCTTGATTCATAGAGCAGAAAAAAATACATCTAAATAAAGGTATGGAAATTTATTTCCCACAAATAAACACCTCCATTATGACAAGGTATACAGGGCATATATGAATGATGAATTTTTAGTTTATCCTCTAAGGTTCGAGAAATGTTTCCTGATTTTTAATTGAGGTTAATCAATACTTCTGGGTGTGCAGCTGTCAATGACAGTTTTACATTAGGAAAACAAGCATGGTAAAGTGATAGTCTCCTCTGGGTTACAGAGTGAAAGAGTTAAGAACATAGAATAGTGTTAAATCATCTCAAGCCCCATTGCGATTCAGCCACCTTGACAGAGCCTCACTGCTCTGAGGACAGTCTTAACTCTCACTGTCCTCAGACTTTCAGGTGACTTACAACTTTTATGTAACAACCGTGTACAACAAGTTAGCCATTGCCCACCAACTGATTAAGGAGTGGGCACGGTGGCTATTTAGGAGGTTGAAGTAATGAGATCACAAGTTCAAGGCCAGCCTGGGCAACTTAGTGAGAACTTACCTTAAAATCAAAAAATAAAAAGGGCTGGAGATGTATCTCAGTGGAAGGAGTGCTCCTGGATTAAATCCCCTTTGCCAGTAAAAATAAGTAGATAAATAAGTTTAAAATGTTATTATATGCTATTTTTCCTTATTCTGTGAGTGGCAGATAAGTAAACTAAGTAGACTTTATCTTTGTTACATATTTTAAATAGTGGAAAAAAGATTTTAACCACCCTGGACTATTTTTGGTGGTTAGTATAAACCCAACACTAACAAGCCACAGGCCAGATATTTGCTTTGAAGGACTAGAAAGAAATGGATGATTAAGGGACTACATTCAAACTAATCTTCCTTCTGACTTTAACAGCTGATCTCTCGTCAGTTTTTGCTCTCATATTGTTTGTAAAACCTGGTATCTTATGGCATTGTCTAGAAAGTCCCTGAATTCTTAGGCTCATGCAGTTCTCCTATCTCAGCCTCCCAAGTGGCGGAGATGATAGGCATAGTGCCACCACATGTGTCTTACACTGGCATTTGTAATTGCTCATTAGTAGGAATTTATTTGATTAACTGCTGAAAGAAGGGTCTTGCCTCAGGCTCACCTGTTCTGCCTTACTATGAGTTGGCTAGGCCTTTTTTATTTTTGAGACAGCATCTTTCTAAATAACTAAGTTGCACAGGCTGGGTTCAAACTTGAAACCATCCTTAGCCTCCCACTGTGCCGGGATTACAGGCGTGTGCCATCATGTCTGGCTTGGAGCTGGTCCCTTTGTCACCTCCCCTTCATAGTGAGTCTCCAGTGTGTCCTTCAGCAGCATCCAGGAGAGATCTCGATGGCTTGAGCTAAGCAGGCAGGGAAGCACTTGCCTGTTTTTCCACCCACTCCTTAATCAGTTGGTGGGCAATGGCTAACTTGGGGGGCACCGAGAATGGGAAAGTCTCGTTCTCTTGCTGAGTAAAGGGGCCCTTTCTTCTCAGTGCCGTGACTACTTCATCATAACTAAACCAGGCAGCTGCCTCTAGTTCCCTCAAGTTCACCTGGATCTGAAAGACAAAGAATAAAAGAATGTACAATTAGAAACTATAAAATGTAAAGTACTACGGTAAAAAGTTAAGAAAATTGTTACATGACCTAGTTGTCTTAGGAAATAACACTGAGCTTTACAGGTGAGTGAAAATTAGAAAATTAGTTCTAGGTATATCCCAGAAACAAAAGAAGCAAAGTAAGAAATGATGTTAATGCAGCTTTTTTGTTCTGTTTTGTTTTTGAGACAGTTTTGTAGTTTGCTTTGTAGTTCAGGCTGGCCCTGAGCTCACTATGTAGCCCAGGCAAGTCTCAAACTCAGCAATCTTGCCTCTCTATCCTGAGTGCTGGAAGCCACCATGCCCAGCACTATGGTGTGTGCGGCACTGTGGTGTGTGGTACTGATTGCTGGGATTACGGGTGTGAGTCAACACGCCTGGCATTGTGGTATGTCGTTACCAGGGATTGAATTTGGGACCTTGCGCTTGTGAAGCAGAGGCCTGAACCACTGAGCTAAATCCCTAGCCCTAAACGCAGGCTTTTTTTTTTTTTTTTTTTTTTTGAGACAGAGTCTCACTTTGTAGTTCGGGCCAGCCCTGAGCTCACTATGTAGCCCAGGCAAGCCTTGAACTCAGCAATCCTCCTGCCTCTGCCTCCCGAGTGCTGGGATTACAGGCGTGAGCCACCATGCCCGGCCTAAATGCAGTTTTTTAACATAATGAAAAAAGGTACAAAAAAGTCCTAGGAGTATAAGACTAGAGGTACAGTGCAGTAGTACAACATGGGTTTAGCAATGCCTGACGCCCTGAGTTTAGTCTCCCAACACCAAAATACCCAAAAGAATAATAAAACCTGGGAAGTACAAATACTAAAATATTAAGAGTAGTAATGCTGAATGATAAATTGTGAACAATGCTTGTTTTTCTTTGTGTTGATTATGTAACTATGAATTTTAAAACCTACTTTAAGGGCTGGAGATTGAGCTCAGTGGTTCCAGCACATGCCTAGCCAGCACAAGGTCTCTGGTTTGATCCCCGGTAACCACATACCATAGTTCTGGGCATGGTGGCTCACGACCAGCACTCAGGAGGCAGAGGCAGGAGGACTGCTGAATTCAAGGCTTGCCTGGGCTACATAGTGAGCTCAGGGCCAGCCTGAACCACAAAGTGAGACCCTGTCTCAAAAAAAAAGAAAAAAAAAGAAGAAACCTACTTTAAGAATGAGAATTGATAATCAAAAGCAAAGTAATGCAAACTGACCACAGTAAGTTGAAGTAGATTAGGTATCCTACAAAGCCAATACAATAGGCAGACATTGGCATACAGGGACTACAGTGTTCTACTCAAGGATACTACAGAAGAACAAGATGAGGTTGCATAAGACAACATGTGATAAGCCTGAAGTTTCAATAATTGTATCATTAGTCCCCAACACCCAAAAGCCCTGATTAGCTTGATCAACAGAACCAATCCTGAAGTTCGCCATTAAATTTGATATATGTACTGTATGCCTATTACATGTAAGATACTGTCATAGTCAGAAGGTGAAAGATAAATTGCCTCATATAAATAGTGTTGGGACAATCACATATCTGCATCACTCTTAAACCATATACCAAGAAACAACTCAAAATAGATTATGCTTTCAAGTTTTAAATATTTAAACATTTTAGAAGTAAACATAGGGAGTGAACTTACAGACACTGGAACAGGCAAGTTTTTTTAGACACAACGCCAAAATCACAGGCAATAAAAGAAAAAATAGGATTGTATCAAACTAAAAAGGAAAGGAAACAACAAAATGGAAAAGCATTCTACAGAATGAGAAAATATTTGAAGACCATATATATATCTGTAAGGGGTTAATGTAAGAAACTTCTAAAAGTAGCAAATAATCCAATTGAAAGTGCAAACACCTCTATAGACATTTCTCAGAAGAGAATACATAGGGCTGGGGATTTAGCTCAAGTGGTACCGTGCCAGCCTTGGATGCACAAGGGCCAGAGTTTGATCCCCAATACTGCAAAAAGAAAAAAAAAAGGAATACATGACACATGAAAAAATGGGTTCAACCTGCTAATCACTGGAGAAACCTAAATCAGAACCACAATCAGGTATCACCTCATACCTTCCACATTGGCTATTATTAAAAAACAAAGGACAGCCGGGCTTGGTGGCTCACGCCTGTAATCCCAGTACTCGGGAGGCAGAGACAGGAGAATTGCGGAGTTCGAGGCTTGCCTGGGCTACATAGTGAGCTCAGGGCCAGCCTGAACTACAAAGTGAGACCTTGTCTCAAAAAAAAAAACCAAAAAACAAAACACAAAAAAAACCAAAGGACAACAAATGTTGGCAAGGGAATGGAGAAAAGACCTTAATACACTGTTGGGGAAAATGTAACTTGGTATAGCCACTAAACTATATAGAGGGTCCTAAAAAATTTAAAATGGAGTCACCAGCTTATCCAGGAATACCCCTTCCCGGTATATATATCCAAATGAATCGAAATCTGTACCTGAAAGGAGTATCTGTACTCTGTTCAAGGCAGCCTTATTCACAAAAGCCAAGATAGGGAAACAAGCAAAATGTCCATGGAATATTATTGAGTCTTAAAAAAGAAGGGGATCCTGCATTTGTAACAATATGATGGAGGACATGCTAAATGAAACAAGTCAGATACAGAAAAATGAGTTCTACATAATCCCACCTACACATGGAGTCTAAAAGGACAAACAAGGAGGTGTTAGTCAAAGGATGTAAAGTTTCACTTATACAAAATAAGTTCTGTCTGTATAACCTAAGGCCTATCACTAATAATTCTTTGTTGAATATATTAAAATTTGCTACAAGATAAACCTTATATTGCTCTTACCACAAAAGAAAAAGGGAGCAGGAGAAGCCTTTTGGAAGTGATAAACACATTCAAGATATTGATAATGATGATCATGGATGATTTCTTGGATGTGTACTAGTCTCCAAATTCACCAAGTTGAGTATGTAACTATAGCCTCTTAATGTTAATTTTACTTCATAAAAATGGCTAAACAGAAAAAAAAATTGTTTATGATTGAAATGTGTGTAAGGGAGAATAGCAAAAGATTTTTTACTGAAATATAAATTCCTTCATCATGGCAGTCTGGACAGTGCCGGAGCAGCCTGGGCACAGCAAGGGAAATATCCCAGCAGAAGGGCAGCGTGAGCACTCACCTCTGTCTGCCCTGCTTTCACAGCTGCATGACAAGCAACCATGAGTGAGCTGTTGGGAAAGGGCCAGTGCTGCGAGGCCGAGTATCGGATGCTTTCCACCTCCAGTCCCACCTCTTCAGCAACTTCTCGCCGAACAGCCTCCTCCACACTTTCCCCTGTAAACACTCAGATTAATTTAGGATGGCCAGGGAGCAGGAAGGTTTTATCTGTATCATGGTAGCCCATGTGTGAAAGCAATGCAAAACTTGGGGTGTCCTAACCTGAGTGTCCAATAACAGGAATCAAATGTAGAGTTGGATGTCAATCTGAGTGCATAAGCACAGGAAGGAGAGCAGCGGGAGAGGGTACTGTTACCTTTAGCTATAATAAAATTTCTATTTTGGGGCCGGAGATTTAGCTCAGTGGTTCTGGCATCTGCCTAGCAAGCACAAGCAAAGTCCCTGGTTTGATCCCTAGTAACCACATACAACAGTACGGGGTGTGGTGGCTCATGCCCACCAGCAATTAGTACCACAATCCACAATGCCAGGTGTGGTGGTTCACGCTGTAATCCCAGCACTCGGGAGGGAGGCAGAGGCAGGAGGATTGCTGAGTTCAAGGCTTGCCTGGCTACATAGTGAATTCAGGGCTAGCCTGAACTACAAAGGAAGACCCTGTCTCAAAAAAAAAAATTCTCTTTTCATCATTTGTAGATTTTACCAAACTAAAAAACACATCAAGACAAACACAATTTTAATATCATGGATGGTGAATTATTACAGAGAAGTATACTATTTGCAATCTGTACCTCAAAAAACAAGATGAAAAATACATGAACAAGTTAATGTAAAAATGATAGAACCTAAGTGGTAGGTGTTATTGGGGTTCTGCAAAATTCTTCCAACAATGCTACATGTTTGAAATTTTACCTAATACATTGGGACATCAGAATGCGAAAATGCAGAATGACAGGAAAGAATGTACTTAAGATGTCACGCACTATGGCAATGAGATAGAATAACTACTACAGATTTTCCGTCCTCCACTGTCACCTGTACATACCCTGATATACTTACCTATATCACAAAAGCCTGCCAAGGCAGAATATACTCCCTTGGGGAAGGACCTCTGGCGTGCAAGCAGGCATCGGGTCCCATCTGACACCAGAGTGATCACAACCGGAGCCATCTGGGAAGGCGAATGGAAATTGAGACACTGTCACTTTGGGCCCTCCCTGTGGACAGAACGAATGGGTAATTAAGGAAGCCTTTCAATTACGAAGGCTTCTTTTCCAGGACACACAGGTACAGGATTCCTGTCCTCTTACAGCAGCTCTTACCTGAGGGTAATAGATGATGTTACTGGAAGGACACACGCGCTTGCTGCCTGCAGTATTCTTCTGGGTGGGCTGCCCACTTTTGCTGCAGAACTGATGACCATCATGCCATCGGAGAAGAGCTTGAGCCTAGGAGTACAAAGATGGACCTGGTTTCATTTGGAGAAAACACGGAGCTTACTCTTAACAAAAGTGGGCCTAGAATCTACAGCAACTCATGGGGAAAAGCCAGGATCTTTCCAAGTCATTGACCTTTAAATAGTTTCTGGTTAAGATAAGGAAACTATATGAATATTCCCATAGTATTGGAAATCTGAATAAAATAGGCGTATTTTAAAATGCATTATGAATCTTTTAAAATATAAGAAATATATAAAGTACTATGATAAATACCCATGTACTTACAACCCAATTTAAAAAGAAAACATTTCCCATATAATCTAAAACTATTCTTAATACAGCTGGCATATTTTGCAACTAAAAAATATTTAGAAGTTTCTCTTCAATCAAGCACCATACCAAATAAAATCTAAAGCTGTGAGGATAATTCATTAATGCAATATAAAGTTCTTTCCTATATAAAAAGCATGATGAGTATGTTATTAAAAATGTTTATGAGGGGATAATCATGCCTATTTTCATATCCTTAGAATCATGTCTGCTGCATGTCCTTAGAAAAGTCTTGAGAGAAATTCTGCCAAAATAATGGCAAAACAAAGTAGAATAAGCAGTCTTCCTACAGCTCATTGTTCTGTCAAGCTCTTGGGAGGGACTCTCATTTGCAGAGACAGAAATTAAATATCACTCTAGCCTTGTCTATGTACCCATGGATTTGCCCATATACACAACTTTATAAAACTTCTATAGAATTGAGAAATTGGAATCTACCGTGAATAGCAAGGAGGAATCCATTGAATTCAACTGAAAGAGAGCCTTCCTCAGCTCAGTGAAAGACCCCTTAAGCTCTGTCTCCATTTCAGATTTTGGTAAGGAGGCTAGAAAATTAGAAGAGAATGAAATTAGACAAATGTCACACTTTGCCTCTGGGCCCCCTCTGGTCTGGTCTTGTTACAGCACTGTTTCCCAAACTTGCCTAAGAGAAGAGTCAGCTGGAGAAAGGAAAAACTATACAGGTCCTCAAACCCCTACCTGAATATTCTGAAGCAGCAGGTGAAGCCCCAGAAATCTTTCTTTTTTAAAAGAAGTACCAGGTGATTCTTATAGTCAGGTCAGTTTGGGAAACACTGGAACAATATTTCTCAAGATCTTCTTCAGGGAAGTTAGACCATTTGCATTAGCCACACACTATCCCTGGAAAAGAGATGAAATGGGACCTCTAAACTCCTACCTGAAGCCCATTCCAGTATCATTACATTTATACCCACACATCTTAAAGGGCAAAGGAAAGTCTAAGAGGAACCATGATCCTAGAGCAAAGTGGTTCCCAAATGCAGGTCTGAAGACCCAGAGATATACCGTGGTAACATTCATTTCCCTGCAGTGGTAAGAAAATAATGTCATTTTCTTATGGAATATTTAATACGTATAAATATATAATGGTTTGGGGAATAATACCACCATGTAGGTTAGAAAAAATTAGTCCTTTATTTTAAATGAAGGTAGTAGAAAAAAAAGTTACTTAAAAAAATAAGTTGATAGGGCTGGAGATTTAGCTCAGTGGTTCCAGCGCCTGCCTCACAAGCGCAAGGTCCTAAGTTCCCTGGTAACCACATACAATGCTGGGCATGGTGACTCACACCTACCAGCACTCAATACCACATACCACAGTGCTGGGCGTGGTGGCTCACACCTGTAATCCCAGCACTAGGGAGGCAGAGACAGGAGGACTGCTGAGTTCGAGGCTTGCCTGGGCTACATAGTGAGCCTGAACTACAAAGCGAGACCCTGTCTCAAAAAAAAAGTTAATAAATTATATTCTCACAGTTTTCTTAGACATGGTACTATGTGAAACCCCAAAGTCTGAGAACCACTTATGTCCATTAAAATGAAACTGTATGTACCACATGTGGAAGAGGACATACTGAGACCTAGATCCAGAGCAAATAATGCTTCATGCTGTTTGGAGCATCCAATCAGCACAGAATCTTCTATTCTTTGTGCATCTTGTCCAAACTTATCCAGGAGTCTTTCTAGCTCTAAGGAAGAAGAAGGGAAATAAGGATTTCAGTTATATCACAGCCATGTTAGACTTAAAAGAAATAATGCATTTCAGTTTAAAGCAGGTAACCAGTTGCCTCACAATATGTCTGTAGGATTGGTTGCCCCTCATATATCAAAATAGTCAGATGTTAACGTCCCTTTTATAAAATGATATATATGCATATAATCTATACACATGCTCCCATATACTTTAATTCATCTCAATTACTTATATCTAATACAATGCAAATTCTATAAATATCCTGTATTGTCCATGGATTGATGGCAAGAAAAAAAGTCTGTACATGTTCAGTACAGATGGAATGTTTTTTCAAATACTTTTGATCTGCAGTGTTGGTTGACCCTGAGGAAATAGGGGCCAGGTATACTTGGTTTAAGACAGTGACGATGAAACTTTTAGAGCTTTCAGTGATAGAGACAGCCTGCTGTGGCACAGATGCTGTAAATTCACCCCTCCTACCTTAAGATATAAATTGCCCTGCAGCAAGTTAGCTATATAACATAGGTCTAGTCTCTTAATCTCTCTAGGAATCTCTCTTCAGTAATCTGAGGAGTTTAGAACAGAGGAGGAATGCTGTGTAACTGATTACTCTACAATTCTGTTGAAAGGGACATAGCCCCTTGTTCAGAAGATGCACAATAGTTAACTTATTAAGGCACTGAAGAAAATACTAAACAAAATGGTAGAGACCAATTCTGTTCTTTTTTTTTTTTTTTTTTTTTGTGGTACTGGGGATCGAACTCAGGCCTTTGTGCTTATAGGGTAGGCATGGTACCACTTGAGCTAAATTCCTGGCTCCCTCAGTTCTTTAATTGACTTCCAGACTGTTGCTTTGCTGGGCCAAAGTGGAGTACTCTGAGATCATGGTTTGTAGAAGGTAAATGTTGTATAGAGAAAAAGCCTGCCCTATCCATGAAGGACTCATTTATTTGTTCATAATATAACATTGTTAAATATCTAAATAATGTTTAATGCCTTTTAACAGAGTCTTCATATTATTCTGCATTGCTGGAAACTACTCATCCAAATACTCCAAAACTGACCTGAGAGAAATCTACTAGCAATGTATTTAGAAGTATATAGGGACTAACTATATTTATATGCTATATTTATATATCAATATAAAGCTGAAAGTTAATTATTTGAATAGCAAATCCCAACCAGGTATGGTGGTGTAAGCTGTCCCAAATATTCAGGCAGAAAGATTGCTTGAGCCTAGGAGTTGAAAACAAGCCTGGGGAACAAAGTGAGATCCTGTCTCAAAAACAAACAAAAAACCCAAATCACATGCTTAGATACCTCTAAAAACATTCTCAAAATAAATTAATTTAAATTCACTTTAAATTTTGATCTAGTACAAATCAAGTTAGGATGCAAATTAACATATTTCTAGTATTACAGTATACCTCTAAGGGGGGTGGAAATCACTGTTTAAGGTACAAGTTAGCATACTTTATCTGTAAAGTGATACTATTATTTTAAGCTTTATGATCATACAGGCTCTGTCATAACTGCTTAATGGCCATTAGTGCAAGAGCAGCCACAGACAATCTGTCAACAAGTAAGTGTGGCTGTGTTCCAATAAAAATATATTTACAAGTGCCAGGCATGGTGGCTCATGTCTGTAATACCAGCACTCGGGAGGCCGAGGCAGGAGGACTGCTGAGTTCAAGGATTGTCTGGGCTACATAGTGAGCTCAGGGCCAGCCTGAAATACAAAGCGAGACCCTGTCTCAAAAAAAAATAAATAAAAAATAAAAATTATATATACACACACACACACACACACATATATGTGTATGTATATGTTTACAAAGCAAGCAGTAAGTCTAATCTGGATAACAGTTTTTTTGAGGGCTAAGTGGTTTATATTGTCACCAAATAATATTTGACTGGACAATTAAGTTTCAAAAAAATGATTAATTGACAGAAGCAGTTATTTTTAAAAATCTGGACTCTATATAGTTCAGGGATATTTCTCAGGGATACAGTATGTTTTCAGATCAGCTTACAGGCCACCAGCGTGCTTTGCACTTACCTCGTAGGCTAAACCGGGGTACCCTGTATCGATGTTCTGCTGTCTGAAGCAAAGGAGCCAGACTATGAAAGAGGTAAAATGCTCCTGTCTGCTGGGCTCTTTTACATGCATCATCATCCTCTTTCAGTTCAAATAAATACCTGTTTTGGGAATTAAGCCATTACAAGACCACACTTAGTTGTACAGCATCCATTTTTGTTTTGTTTTGTTTGAAACAGGGTCTTGCTTTATAGTTCAGGCTGGCCCTGAGCTTACTATGTAGGCCAGACAAGCCTCAAACTCAGTGATCCTCCTGCCTCTGCCTCCCGAGTGCTGGGATTATAGGTGTGAGCCATCACGCCCAGCACTATGGTATGTGGTACTGATTGCTGGTGGGTGTGAGTCACTATGCCTGGTATTGTTGTATGTGGTTACTAGGGTTCAAACTCAGGACCTTGCACTTGGTAGGCAGGCACCGGAACCTTTGAGCTAAATCTCCGGCCCTACAGCTTTTTTTTTTTTTGCTTTTGAGACAGGGTCTTGCTTTGTAGTTCAGGCTGGCCCTGAGCTCACTATGGTGCCCAGGCAAGCCGCTGCGAACTCAGCAATCCTCCTGTCTCTGCCTCCTGAGTGCTGGGATTACAGGCGTGAGCCACCACTTCCGGCATTGTGGTACGCGGTGTTGATTGTTGGTGGGCGTGTCTCCACGCCCAGCATTCTATGTGGTTACCAGGGATCGAACTCAGGATCTTGCGCTTGCGAGGCAGGCGCCGGAACCACTGAGCTAACCCTCCGCCCCCTACAGCATTTTTGAGAGCTCTACTCCTGCGTCCCTCTCCTACTACTGTTATTTCCCTTTATCTATTTATGGTCTGAGCCGCCCAAAAAGGATGAAAGGTGGCTACAGGCAGTCACTCATTCCCTCCTGCATCTACTACACACCTTCCCCATACTTCTGTGGTTTCATTATTGTTCCGTTTGTTCATTTGTCTGTCTTCCTGGGAAGACTACGAGGTCCTGGATGCTCTGCCTTTCCCTACTCTGCATATTAAGTAATTAGCAGGTTGAGTGGCTCAATTCAATAAATATTTATTGGGTTGAACTTCAAGGGTGATAAATATTTACTGAATTGAACCCCAAGGTACTTTGCCAATATTATGCTGTGAGGCAAGAATTTACAGGCAGTGGCATGAAAGGAACACAAATACAATGTAACAATATCAACCACAGAACCTTAGAGATGGGAGTAAACACTGTACCTTCAGTAACTCATTCTGGATAGAGAGGACCAGGAACATATTTTAACTTCAATGCACCCTTTTCTGAACACTTAACTCTCAAGGTGAGTTAGATCCTTTTCTATTTTTAGGCCATACATAATGATTACATCATTGTAGGGAGTTGGCACATGCACATAACATATCTTAATTCTTTTTTCTGTCTCATCCCTACCCTATCTATATTGAAGATACCACTGATGAAGCCTATTCTTGACCTGTTTAAAAAGGATAATTTTTCAGAAACCAAAATAAAAATGTGGGGAAAAAAAACCCTCTTACTGATTTCTCAATGAGCTAATAGAGCAAGTTCCAGGCTTTTCTAGTACCTTTTAAGTGTGGTCTATCATTTTAAGAGCCTTAGGAATCAAAGCAGGGTCCTTGTGATTCAGTGGAAATTGAATACACTCTCCTTGTAGCCTAGGATTAACTATTTTTGCTTTTAAAAGCTCTGAAACAAGCTCTGGGGAATATGACCTATTTTGTTGGGTAAGTAGATAACACCATTCACAGATATTTTCTGTAGGATCAGGAGTATCTGTAACACCCATAGGCAGTGTTGGTGCAAATGAAGATACAAAGCAAAATAACGAACTCGGTTGCCACCTTCAGGAACCTATTTTGCCTGTGCAGTAAAAGGAGTTACAGTGAGCTCTTTCTAAATAGAAAACAAAAGCAACCTGATCTTTTAAGACTCGTGATATTTTTAAACTTATTTTAAGTGACTGTAACCTCCCGGGGCACAGATGCAATGTATGACAAAGGCGAGACGTGTGCCACTCAGAAGTTACCAAATATGCACAATAGAACAAACACGGCTGCCTTCGTAAAAGAGATAGTCGTACAACCTGTGCTTTGCCCTAATGACCCTCAAAAGCAAAACATCTACAAAAACATACAGGATAAGGTCTTACACACAGGATCTTACTGGAACTGGAACTGAGATCCAAAAGCTCATACACTCGTCTCCATCAGAAATTCTAGTTTATATTTATCTTTTTAGGAACACGCTTTTAAAATTCATTTTCTCCCTTTAGTTATAATAGCATACAAGTCACTATACTGATTATCAAGGCTAAAACTATTTACTTTCAAACTTTGATTTTTTAAAAAATTATAACAGTGAAAAATGGTCATTCTTTAAAAATTAGAAAATACAGCTGGGCATGGTGCTCACCCCTGTAATCCCAGCACTTGGGAGAAGAGGCAGGAGTACTGCTGAGTTGAGGCTTGCCTGGGCTACATACTAAGCTCAGGGCCAGCCTGAACTACAAAGCGAGACGCTGTCTCAAAAAAAAAAAAAAGAAAAAAAAATTAGAAAATACAACTGTGAGGGCCAGAGACATAGCTCAGTGCCCCTGCACCTCCCTGGCAAGCACAAGGTCCTGAGTTCAATCCCCAGTACAGAAAAAAACAAAACCAAAAATGAAAATACAGTTGCCAATCTTTACAAAAAGGAAACCATTAGCAAGCCCATCAGAGAGAGCCATTGTTTATAGTCTGGAATACTCAAAACTGTATTACATGTCAGTGTATATATTTAGAATCAATCATGCCTGCTCAGCTGAGCCTTTTTTTTCTTAAGAACTTTTTACTGTGTATTGACAAGCTTTTATTCTGTTCTCATGATTTTGATTCATTTAAAATACACCTAACCACTTTAAGATACTTGTTATACCTTAGTCAATAGTACTGTTTTTGTTGAATTTTCAGTCTGAAGCAGCACAGGAAACCTAAATGCATCAATACCTAACATAACTAATGTAATTTTCTTACTTGTCTACTCTTGATCAGGAGGGATTTTATGCCTGTATACCACTACATTTTGGACTGTGTGCTTAAGACTGGCAAGTCTTTCTAAGTGGGAGGCTTTGGTTGTCCCACAGGCACTGTCAGTCTAGGCTTCATAGCTAAAATTCATTTCTTAGATTAAGGGTTCTTGGGCCACACTCCACAGATGGTTTAAACTTAAACTCTAAAACTGGATGAAAGTAAGCTTGTGATTTCAAAAGTCTCCAGGGTTAGACTAAAAAAATCCTTTATCATCTTCCTCTATTGGTGTAGATTTTTTTTTTCTTACCCTGATCTGCCTTTCCCTGAAGTTTAGTTCTTTATGGGAGATGGGGATATTGGAATTATCCACAGTATTTCCAGGACACTTAAAGAAATATCATTCAATATAGCTTTTAATGTGCTATGATTTCATTATATGTATATACTTTAATTTCTCCTTGTCTTCAGCAATACTTGAAGGCATGTTATGTAGTGGCTACTGTTTTATATTTTAGGTGTTTTAGTATTTGATTGTTTTACACAGGTTCTTGCTCTCTAGTTCAGGCTGGCCTGAGCTCACTATGGAGCCCAGGCAAACCTTGAACTCACAGCAATCCTCCTGCCTCTGCCTCCCGATTGCTGGGTGTGAGCCACCATGCCTGGCTATTTTAGGTATTTTAGATATTTTGTTAATTTTTAAAAATTATAAGCAATTTACAATGATCATTATATGGGCAGTCACCTGTGATACGGAATTTTAAGATACTTAAGTTTTACAGTACAACAAAACAACAGTAATCAGAGCAGGTTGGTCAAAACTCACCGTGTCTTGGTGACATAGGTTGACAGCATCCTATAGCACCATAAAATTTTTCTCCTATAAGCTATACCACAGTACACATACATTGTCAGTTTCCTAAAGGAATAAAAAAGGAGTTTAAAAAGTCATAATATGCAATTTAAAGTAATGAATCACCAAGGGAGTTATATTTTAAGCCAAGATAGGGTCACTTTGTAGTTCAGGTGGTTAGGCTTCTCCATTGTATTTCTACCATTCACTGGTGATGGGATCTCAGATTCTCAGTACTTCTTTCCAGTCTACAAAAGGGAAGGTTATTCTGGCATGCTAATAAATTGTGAGAATCAGCAAATTATCCACAACAAATGCAGATTCCTCCCTCATATTGTAGAGTTGTTAGTGGGAAGTAGCTGCCAAACCAAGGCCTCTGTCTCCTTTCTATCTAGGAAGACTGGAAGCAACACATATCCCTTCTGGGCTGAAGCAATTAAGAAGTAGGGGATAGTGGTGCACACCTAAATTCTTATAGTACTCTGGGAGGCTGAGGCTGGAGAAATGCAAATCTGGGCCTAGCGTTGGCAATTTAACAGTTGCCTGTTTTATGATTTCAAAAAAGGGTAAGGATGTAGCTCAGCGTGAAGGCCCTGGGTACAATCCCACATACTAGGAGAAAAAGAAAATGGTTAAAAAAAAAAAAAAGGAGGAAGGTGTACCTTATTCACCCTCTTTTTTCCTTCCTATAAGGTTCCAAGGGAAAAGATAATTAGATAGAAAACAGTGCTTCCTTGTTTCATAAAAAGCCACCCGCCAACCAAAGACCCTTGATACTGGACTATTTGTTAGTGAAAAATAATCTTCTGCCAGATTGGCTAAGAGGAACTGCTCAGTGGTAGAGTGTTGCTCGGCATGTAGAAGGTCTAGATTTAATCTCCAGCACCATAAAGATAATAAAAACTACTGTTTAGCTGGGTGTGGTGGCTCACGCCTGTAATCCCACCATTTGGGAGCCAGAGGCAGGAGGATTGCTGAGTTTGAGGGTTGCCTGGGCTACATAGTGAGCTCAGGGCCAGCCTGAACTACAAAAGCGAGACTGTGTCTAAAAAAAAAAAAAAAAAAAAAAACCTTCTAGTATTTAACTTTATTTTTTTTATTTATATTTTGGCACTGGAGAGTGAACCCAGGGCCTCATGCACCCTAAGTATGGGGTTTGTCACTAAACTGTACTCCCAGCCCTTGGCTACTCAAATTCTGAAATTTGTCTGTTTCAGCACCTAGTATTACTCTTACAAATAGACTAAATAATAAGCCTGGGATATCTCTAGAGTAATGGAGCCAAGCTTCTGAGGGCAGATAAAAACCAACATACCTCTGAGAAGTTGATGGAAATCTAGTAGATGAAACGATTTTTTTTTTTTTGAGATGGTCTCGCTTTGTAGTTCAGGCTGGCCCTGAGCTCACTATGTAGCCCAGACAAGCCTAGAACTCAGCAATCCTCCTTCCTCTGCTTCCTGAGTGCTGGGATTACAGGCATGAGCATCACGGGTGGCACTGTGGTATGTAGTACTGATTGCTGGTGGGTGTGAGTCACCACGCCTGGTATTGTATGTGGTTACTGCAGATTGAACCAGGGACCTTGCGCTTGCTAGGCAGTCACCAGAACCACTGAACTAAATCTCCAGCCAGTAAGACAAATCTTAAATCATAGCAGTTAGGAAAGTATTTCAAAAGACATTTGTGAGATTCATATGGATCCAAGAAATTTTCTGATTTTTTTCTAGCACATTGGGAAAGAAAAATATCTGTCTGAAGAATTCTTTTCTTTTCCTTTCCTTTTCTTTCTGTGGTGCTGGGTACTGTACCTACAGCCTCATGCCTGCTAGACAAGTGCTTTACCACTGAGCTATACTCAGTCTTACTGGTTCCTTTTGTCTCTCAGTAAGCATTTTATTCCCTGTGAAAGATGCCTTTCATATTACCAGTAAAAAGTCAAGAAATTCCACTGAAAATGTGGGGAAAAAAATCAGTACAGTTAAATAACCAACCACCCTTTTTAACTGTGCCCAACAGAAGCAAGCTTTGGCATTAAACTACCAGGGAATATCTGAAGTTTAGGCCTATTTCCTGGTTGCATAATTATGAGTCACTGATGACTAATTCTTAAAAAGTCTTGGCTGCAATCTGTGTGCTAGGCAAGGGTAAAATATATTTAGCAAATGAAAGTCAACAAAGTATTTATTGGCTACTGACTCTAGGCAAGGCCTCTTAAGGAACAGAAAAATGTGAAGAATGAAAAATCCCTGGTTCAAGGAAACATAGCAGGTGAGAAAAATATATATATATATATATCTAACTTTCAGAGAAAATTATATGTAACATGTAGGTTGCAAAGCACTCTGAGGCAGAATTAAAGGTAGAATCCCTATTTTATTTTTTAATTAAAATATTTTTGTGGGCTGGAGGATTAGCTCAGTGGTTCCAGCTCCTGCCTCGCAAGCGCAAGGTCCTGAGTTCAATCCCCGTAACCACATACAATGCTGGGCATGGTGACTCACGCCCACCAGCAATCAATACCATATACCACAGTGCCGGGCGTGGTGGCTCACGCCTGTAATCCCAGCACTTGGGAGGTAGAGACAGGAGGATTGCTGAGTTCGAGGCTTGCCTGGACTACATAGTGAGCTCAGGGCCAGCCTGAACTACAAAGTGAGACCCTGTCTCAAAAAAAAAAAAAATTTTGTATTTAAATTCAGAGATTCTTGGGCCAGGGATTTAACTCAAGTGGTGCTGAGGTCTGCATTGTAAGCACACGGTTGTGATTCTTATCTCCAGTACTACACACACACACACACACACACACACACACACACACACACACGTTCAGAGACTCTTTATTTTAAATATTAGTAATTTTCGAATATTGGAAAAAAAACCCATATGCATTAGCTGATGCTTGGATAAACTATCAGTAGTACATCCACACAATGGAATATTACTCAGCAACAAAGAAACAACTTTATAAAATACAAAATTATAGATGTCTTCAAGTGCTTTACATTAAACAAGAGAAACCAGATGCAAAATAATCTATTTATATTCTAGAAATTCTAGATTTCACTGATAAAAAGTTGATTAGGGTTGACAAATGTCAGGAGCCAGAAGGAGATTTTCTTTTTATTACTTTGTTGAGATAGAATCTCACTATGCAGTTCAGGCTGGCCTGAGCCTCAGCCTACCCAGTATCTTAGGGTCACAGTAATGCACTGCCAAGCTCAGCCATGCATAATCCCTATTTTTAAATAATGCAAGGACTTGTATGATATATTGAAAAAAATATATTTAGAGTCAGTACTTCTAGCTCATCTATAACTCAGAAAATATAAATTGGTACATATTTTTGGAGATTAATTTAGGGTTACCTGTTAAAATATTAAACAAGCACTTCTTTTACCTAACAATTCCACTTCTAGGAATTTTTTCTAGGAAGGAACCAATATGTACAAGAATGTTAATAAACTGGCCAAGATAGTGCACACCTATAATTCCAGTATTTGGGAAGCTGAGGTGGAGGATTGTGAATTTGAGGCCAGCCTCCAGTCTATAGCAAGTCCAAGGCCGGCCTGGACGACACTGCCAGATCATATCTCAAAAGAAACAAAAACAAACAAGAATGTTAATAAAAGATATGATAAATGGAGTAATACATAGCTGATAAAAATAAATAGAAAATAATATAACAATGAAAAATATAATATAGTGGCAAAATTGTTTAAAATATTAAGAAAAGTACAGGGAGTAATGGGGAGATGTTGGTCAGAGGATACAAAGTTTCAATTATGATAAATTAGTACTAGAGATCTAATTATTACATGATGACTAAAATTAATAATGGTGTGTTATTTGCTTGAGAATTGCTAATATAAATCTTAAATGGCCTCACCATAATAAAATATGAAAAATATGTGAGGTGATAGCTATTGAATCAATTTATAACGTATACATATATTAAAATATCACATTGTCTTCAGTAAATACATACAATTCTTATTTGACAATTATACCTGGAGGAAAAAAGAAAACAAGTAATATCTGGTTGGTCAGAATGTTGTAATTAATTTATAAAGAACAGGACATATACATATATATTCTAATGTATGTAAATTATGTATGAAAAATTTTTAAATACACAAACTACAATTAAGGTGGGATAAAGGGAAGGAGCTATAGATTGAAAGAGGGTACTTGTGATTTTTACTTTACTTAAAAAATTTTAGCTATATCTATATATTCTTTTTAAGATAAAAGAAAATTGCCAGGAGTGGTGGCTCATGCCTGTAATCCCAGTACTCAGAGGCAGAGGCAGGAGGATTACTGTGAATTTGAGGCTAGCCTGGGTTACAGAGGGAAACCTTGTCTCAAAAAAAAAAAGATGAAAGAAAATGTTAGTTCTTGGAACTAACTGCTCAGTGAGGCTGTTTCTAAGCCACAATTCCCTGAAACACCTCACCATATTTCCCATGAGCCACAAGAAATTCCTTAGGTGAGTTCATGGATCCCAGGCATTGCAAGAGCTATTTGGTTGTAGCTTTGGCTGTACCTACTGAGTAGTATGTGTGACCCACTGCACTTGGCTGCCTGTTGTTTTATCTATTAAAACAAATTGTTTCTACTATTAAATTAACCTTAGTTGTATGTAGATTATCATGGCATGAACTATTTATGTTTGTTAAAAGTACAATGGCTGCCAGGCGTGGTGGCTCACTCCTGTTATCTCAGCACTCGGGAGGCAGAAGCAGGAGGGTTGCTGAGTTCGAGGCTTGCCTGGACTACATAGTGAGCTCAGGGACAGCCTGAACTACAAAGCGAGACCCTGTCTCAAAAAAAAAAAAAAAAAAAAGTACAAAGGCTGATAATAAAAGGTAATATTATTACTGTTATTATTTATTTGTACCAGGGATTAAGCTTGTGACCTTGCGCTTGTGAGGCAGGCACTGGAGGAACCACTGAGCTAAATCCCCAGCCCGGTAATACTATTTTTATTTAAAAACTAATACAATAAATGACGAGGCAGGGTCCTTAAGATTAACACTTTCTCAGAACACTGTTATACCATAAATGATTGACATACTTTTCTTGTCCTGTTCATCTTGCCAGAAGATAGACTGTTCTTGGCACAAAAGCATGAAAAACAAAGTGAAAAACTCATCTCTAACCTTCCTGTTTAGCTTGCATTATGAGGAAGCAAGGCTCTCATTCATTGGGGTGAGCCCTTCGGAGACACCAGGCTTCCGTGAGTGTGGACCTCAAGGGAATAGCAAAGTGCAAAACTGAAGAAACACTGAAATACAAATTTCTAGGTGTCTGTGATCTTGATTATAAGAAAAATGCTCTGGTTTGTATTCTAAAAGATAATTTTTCCTTTCTTAATCCTTGTAGAGGACAAGGATTAAGGTAAAAGGTGAGAAGTTAGTAAAGTCCATTTTTAAATTTGCCAATGAAATGTTAGAAAAAGAATTAGTTTTAGTTAATGAGATAGCTCCACAAGAGCAAAACTGGTCATTCTCCTGGGTTTTGCAAAAGGGAAAAGAAACTAAGCTGAAAGTGTAAAATGCTGTAACCAAGAGCTTTTGTCAAGGTCGATTATGCTTCCCTCCTGCATTTAAAATCTAAACAGGTTTCTGTTTCACTGTACTCACTCTGAATTCTTTAGGGGGTGAATTCCTAGGCCTCAAGAATCAGCAGAAACCAGGAAACACCAAACGTTCAAGTTTAAACTGTTATCCTTTCCCGGAGGGGCTACTTCTGTTTCTGCCACACTTCCCAGAATTCTAAAGACACACTCTGGGAAATGTAATTTAATCTTTATGCCGGCTAATGTTAACTGCGGTCATTAAAACCACACTTCTGCCACACTTCCCAGAATGCCCCTAGAGAAGCACTCTGGGAATAGTAGTTCAGTCCCCATGATACAGTGTCCCTCAACTGCACACTTGACTATCAATTGCATCAACATAACAAAATCTACCCTCGTATGCAGAATTCATATATTATCAGGGTGGGTAAAGGGAGCTGTGCCCATTTTAGAACTAGTTTCTGACATTTCATGAAACTGGCCAATTTAAAAAGATAGGAAAACTTGGGGCCGGAGGGTTAGCTCAGTGGTTCCAGCGCCTGCCTCGCAAGCACAAGGTCCTGAGATCGATCCCCGGTAACCACATACAATGCTGGGTGTGGAGACTCACGCACACCAGCAATCAATACCACATATCACAGTGCTGGGCGTGGTGGCTCATGCTTGCAATCCCAGCAGCCGGGAGGCAGAGACAGGAGGATTGCTGAGTTCCAGGCTTGCCTGGGCTACATAGTGAGCTCAGAGCCAGCCTGAACTACAAAGCAAGACCCTGTTTTAAAAAGAAAAAAAAAAAAAGGTAGGAAAACTTTGTATGTTTGTGCTTTTGGTAGAATTCATCCTTTGATCAATTAAGGGCAAAGCACTTCAACTAACAGAAATCAGTCCCCCAGTAAAGCTACTTTGTGGCTGCCCTGTTCTTATCTCACTGAAGCTGCCGGCCAGCTGCTTACTACTGAACTTATTCAACATGTACTTAATGAGCCTGAGACTCTTAAATGCACAGGATATATGAATATTTCTATCCCTATGTGAATTATATTCTACAGAAGACATACAAATGAGTAAATCTACAATTTGCAAAGTGGTTGTAAGTTCTAGGGAGAAAAATAAAACAAGAGAACTGATTTTGCCATTTTGTGTAGGATGGTCAGCCTCACTATTATGATAATTTGAATAGACTCTGAAAGAATAGTGAAAATAAAACATATCTATGGAAAGAGATTTGTAGACAGAAAAAAAATGAGTACTGTACATGTAAAAGTGATGGGCTAGAAATATGCCTGGCAAGTCTGAGGAAATGCTAGGACAGCATTGTATGCACATTAGATCATATAAGTTCTTACAATTTTTTTTTCTTTTTTTTTGGAGACAGGGTCTTGCTTTGTAGTTCAGGCTGGCCCTGAGCTCACTATGTAGCCCAGGCAAGCCTGGAACTCAGCAATCCTCCTGCCTCTGCCTCCTGAGTGCTGTGATTACAGGCATGAACCACCATGCCCAGCACTGTGCTATGTGGTACTGATTGCTGGTGGGCATGAGTTACTACCTCTGGTATTGTAGTATGTGGTCATGGGGGATCGAACCAGGGACCTTGCATTTGCTAGGCAGGTTCTGGAACCACTGAGCTAAATCTCCAGCCCATTCTTAAATTCTTACAAAGCTGTTGTGATGCTTTTGGCTTTTACTTGGAGAGGGATGATATCATTAAAGGGCTTAAGCAGGAGAAAGAGGATCTGATACACTTTTTTTTGTTATTGCCATACTGAAGGCCTTCACACTGAACTATATTCCCAGTCCTTTTAATATATTTTTTTTGTTGAGACAAAAATTGGGGGAAATTAAGGAAAATATTGAGGAAAAAAATTGGGGTTCTGATAAATTAAAAGTTATATAGCTACTAATAGTTAAGTACTATAATAATAAATAGCAATCAGTCACCTTTCTGTTACTATGACACAATACCTGAGAAATCAACTTAAAGGAGGAGAGATTTATTTTGGCTTATGGTTTCAGTCCATGATGTCTAGTTTCTGGGTGTTGGTGAGGCAGAGCAGGAGCAGGTAGTAAAGCAAAGCTGCTTACCTCAGAGTGGCTAGAAAATAGAATGAGGCCTAAGACAAAATACAACCCTCAAAGGCATGTGCCCAAGGACCTACTTTCTCCAACTAGGCTATACTTCCTAGGTTTCACTTCTTCCAATAGACCATTGAAGTATGAAACCATCAGTGGATTAATGTATTGATGTCTTCAGAACACTCACAATCCAATCACTTTCCAAAAGTTGCACCTTTGAACACTGCTGCATTGGGGACCAAGCCTTAAACAGGAAATTTGGGGGCACATTTTGGATTCCAACCAGAACAATAGGTAATATTGAGTATACACTGGGTTCCAGATACAACAATGCTAGGTGTTTCATACACTTATTATTAATCTTCAAATCCTACGAGATACATATTAATATTTGCACTGTACAGATGAGAAGATAGAGGCAAAGGAAAATTAATGTGTCCATATCTAGTAGATGTCTGACTTTAGATAGAGGCTGTTCTTTTGATCGCTGTAATGTATAATAGATTTAGGTTGTATCTCTGATGGGGTATGGGGCAGGAAAAATGAATATAAATATTAAAGAATATTGGATTATTAGAAAGAATCTCTTGTTCAGGGATTGGAAGACTTCAGTTTTGTTAAGATAGAAATATTCCTCAAATTGATCTGCAGATTCAGTGCAACTCCTAATGAAATCTCAGCCTGCTTTTTCTTTTTCATTTGTTTTATTTTTAGGGGGAACAGGGTCTCGCTTTGTAGTTCAGGCTGACCCTGAGCTCACTATGTAGCCCAGGCTACCCTCTAACTCACAGCAATCCTTCTGCCCCTGCCTCCTGAGTGCTGGGATTACAGGCATGAGCCACCATGCCCAGCATTGTAGTATGTGGTATGGGGGACCAAATTTGGGAGTTTGTGCTTGTGTGGGAGACGCCAGAACCACTGAGCTAAATCCCTGGCCCCCAGCCTATTTTTTCATAGAAGGAATATAAAAAAAAAATAGAACTTTAGGGCCGGAGGGTTAGCTCAGTGGTTCTGGCGCCTGCCTCGCAAGCTCAAGGTCCTGAGTTCGATCCCCGGTAACCACATACAATGCTGGGCGTGGAGACACGCCCACCAACAATCAACACCGCATACCACAATGCCGGATGTGGTGGCTCATACCTGTAATCCCAGCACTCGGGAGGCAGGGACAGGAGGATTGCTGAGTTCGCGGTGGCTTGCCTGGGCACCATAGTGAGCTCAGGGCCAGCCTGAACTACAAAGCGAGACCCTGTCTCAAAAAGCAAAAAAAAAAAAAAAAAAAATAGAACTTTATTCAAGTTAAAGAAAACTTCTCTACTCAAACAGTACCATAAAAAATATGAAAAGAAGCTAGGCACAGTGGTACATACCTATATTACTGACTTGGGAAACTGAGGCAGAAGGATCACAGGTGTGATGCCAGCCTAGACAGTTTAATGAGCTCTTGTCTCAAAATAAGAAAATAAAAAATAGGCTGGGGATACAACTCAGCAGTCCCCAGTAACAAAATAAATAAATAAAGTGAAAAGACCTTGCAGACCTGGGAAAAAAATATTTTATCTGATAAGAAACAGGTCCAAAATATATAAAGACAATTTACAACTTGGTAATAAAATAAACAATCCTACTTTTAAAATGAGCAAAGGATCTGAAAAGATATTTCTCAAAACGAATGAAAAAATGCTCAACACTATTAGCCATCAGGAACAGGTAAATCAAAATCACAAGATAGTGTTTAATTCTAGGGTGACTTCAATCGAAAAGGCAAATACTGAGAAGTGGCATAATCAGAACTCTCATACAGTGCAGCCACTTTTGAAAACAGCTCAGCAGTTACTCAAAAAATTAAACACAGGGCCAGAGATTTAGCTCAGTGGTTCTGGTGCCTGCCTGGGAAGCACAAGGTCCCTTGTTCGATTCCTGGTAACACACAACAATACCGGGCATGGTGATTCACTTCCACCAGCAGTCAGTACCACATACCACAGTGCCGGGTGTGGTGGCTCGTGCCTGTCATCCCAACACTCGGGAGGCAAAGGCAGGAGGATCGCTGAGTTCGAGGTTTGCCTGGGCTACACAGTGAGCTCAGGACCAGCCTGAACTGCAAAGCGAGACCCTGTGTCAAAAAAAATTAAAAAAACAAAAACAAAATGTTCCACCAGTTCCACTCCTCTGTATATACCCAAGAGAATCAATAGTGTATGTCTAGACAAAAACTTATAAATAATTTTTATAGCAACATTATTTAAATAGTCAAGAGGTATGGGCCGGAGGGTTAGCTCAGTGGTTCCAGCGCCTGCCTCGCAAGCGCAAGGTCCTGAGTTCGATCCCCGGTAACCACATATAATGCTGGGCGTGGAGACTCACACCCACCAACAATCAACACCGCATACCACAATGCCGGGCATGATGGCTCACGCCTGTAATCCCAGCACTCGGGAGGCAGAGACAAGAGGATTGCTGAGCTTGCGGCGGCTTGCCTGGGCTACACAGTGAGTTCAGGGCCAGCCTGAACTACAAAGCGAGACCCTGTCTCAAAAAAAAAAAAAAATAGTCAAGAGGTAGAAACAATCTAAATATTCATCAACTGTTACATGGATATACAGAATATGCTATCTCCATAGAATGGCACTTTATTCAGCAATAAAAAGGAATGAAATATTGTTATATGCTACCACATCATGATGAAGCTAGCTACGTGAAAGAATTCAGCCACAGTAGATAACCTAATGCATTTACATAAATGTTCATAATAAGCAAGTCTATAGAGATAGAAAGTAGATGAGTGGTTGCTTCCAGATGGAATAATTTATTTGAAACATACCTAGATATTGATTGCATCCATATGAAATGTTCACAATATGCAAATCGATGAGACGAAAGGTAGATTGGTTGCTGTGGTGGTGAGGGGATGTGTTTGGAGATAATAAGGAGTGACTGCTGATGAGAACAGGGTTATGATTTTGGGGGGGGGTTCTTTCTTTTTGAGTAGTGAAATTTTTCCAAAATTGATTATGGTGTTGATTGAATGATTCTATGAATCTAGTATCAGTTGCACATTTTAAATGGGTATATCACATGCTATTTCAATTATATTTCAATAAAGCTGTTAAAATAGGCAACCAATCACTAAACAATTACAATGTATAGTTAGTAAATACAGCAAATATGAACAACAACTCGTTTACTCAATAACTCTAGTCCTGACAGTTTTTTAGCCCATGAAATAAAAATTGTCTTTCTTCAAATAGGCTTACCTTTGAAGTAGTAACATTTAACTGTGTAATAATATGGAACAGGGTTGTGTTTTTTTGTGGTTTTTTTTTTTGAGACAGGGTTTTGCTTTGTAGTTCAGGCTGGCCCTGAGCTCACTATGTAGCCTAGGCAAGCCTCAAACTCAGCAATCCTCCTGTCTCTGCCTCCCAAGTGCTGGGATGACAGGCGTGAGCCACCATGCCTGGCACTGTGGTATGTGGTACTGATTGCTGGTGTGTGTGTGACTCACCATGCCCAGCACTGTTGTATGTTTTTACTGGGTATTGAACCAGGGACCTTGCACTTGCAAGGCAGGCACTGGAACCACTGAGCTAAATCTCCAGCCCCCAGGTTTTTTTTTTTTAAATGGGAATGGAACCCAGGGCATGATAAACAGATGATCTACCACTGAGCTACATCCCTGTCCTCTACACAAATCAATGCTTTTTTTTTTTTTTTTTTTTTTGAGACAGAGTCTCACTTTGTAGTTCAGGCTGGCTCTGAGCTCACTATGTAGCCCAGGCAAGCCTTGAACTCAGCAATCCTCCTGTCTCTGCCTCCCGAGTGCTGGGATTGCAGGCGTGAGCCACCACACCCGGCACTGTGGTATGTGGTATTGATTGCTGGTGTGTGTGAGTCTCCACGCCCAGCATTGTATGTGGTTACCGCGGATCAAACTCAGGACCTTGCGCTTGTGAGGCAGGCACCGGAACCACTGAGCTAAGCCTCCAGCCCAACAAATCAATGCTTTTAAGGGCACAAATCAACACTCAAGTCATCAACTCCTGGCCTGACTTTCGGTGGTAAAAGACAGCTAAGTATGCACATACTTAAAGATGTGTCTGTTCATTCATTGAACAAATAATTTAAACCTATCATGTGTGGGCTTTGGTGCTAGAACTGGAGATAAAATGGTGAATAACTTATTTTCTCTTTCATCAAGGAGCGAGTTAGGCATGCAGATGTATGCAGTATGTGTACATGTGCATGGGAAGGAGCATGAAAGAATGTGAACAACAATTTACTCAGCCTTTGACCAGGTACAGGAATGGACAGCAGGAAGGAAGGCACACATTAACAGTCTTGGAGAGAAATCAGCACAGTTAATAAGCAGGTTTGTGGTTGGACATTGTTTTACTTTATGTGCGTGAAGAAAGAGATCTTAGCATTTGCTAAGGGTAGGAAAAGCTTCCATGAGGGTCCCTCAGATGGCATCTGCGAAGTCAGCAATGCCATAAACATTGGTAGGTCCTACGTTTCCCTTCAGAGGTAAAGTACCATACGTTTCCCTCCATACCATCCTTCCCAAACATGGACTAATGCCAAACACACAGTAGTGAACAGATCTAAGACCAAAGGTCATACTCTGCTCAAAGTCAAGATGAAAATGAACAGATCAGGGTCAAAATTAATTTGAATACATGAATTTGTTAGTACTACAGTAATACTGTTATGCCCATTTGATTGATGAAAAATATCACAGAAATGAAAGCAATCCACTCAAGGACAGTCTACTATATTTTTATCAGTGGACTGCCACTTGAATTCACTATTTGCACTAGCTCTTTTCAAACCAGTCACTGTTCTTACTACTGAATACTGAATGAACTCCAGCTCCTAAGTAACTTCACTAAATGCAGTTGAGATTTCTGGCATTCTTGCTGGGTGTGTTTGAGCTCTTGACAAGTTCATTTGGGTGGAAGAATGCAAAGACTGGCCAGACTCTACAAATCTTTCAGACAGCCAGCTCACATTCCATTCATTTATAAACAGAAGCATTCCTTTCAAATGGAATTCATTATTTTCAGGAAAATATTTCTTTTAATTTATAAATACTGTTTGTGCTTGTTAGAGTAGTGGTAGGATGTAGAGCTTGAAAACATTTATTTAACTTCTTTTAGAACAGGGTCTTGTTTTGCAGTTCAGGCTGGCCTTGAACTTGTGGCAGTCTACCTGCTTCAGTGATGAGATTAAAGGTGCGTGCCACCATGCCTGGTGAAAATATTTAATATTCACAAGTGAAACTATTTATATTCAAAGGGTAATGCATTACTGAGAAAAGATACTGTACCAGAACATGGAAGAGGAACAAATGGGATCTGCTATGGCTGTCATGCTATTCATGAATTTTCATACACCAAAATTAATAAATTATTGTGCTTTATTCTCTAGTATATTTCTAAAGCCAAGAAAGGTTCTCAGTTTCTTCATTTTTTTAAATTGTTTTTTATGGTTCTGTTTCTGATTTGGTGGTATTGGCAAACTCACGGCTTTTGTACTGAATTAGATCCCCAGCCCTTAAAAATTTAAAAAAAAATTTTGAGACTAGTTCTCATTAAATTGATGAGTTGCCCATGTTAGGCTGGAACTTTCAGTCTTCCAGAATCAGCCTCCGAGTGCTCAGCTGTGTTCTCCTTTTTAAAGAACCTATTAATCATACCGGTCCATCTGGATAATCCAGGCTAATCTTCCTGCCTGAAGGTGCTTAATTACATCTGGCAACTTCTGCTGTGCGAGGTAATGTATCCATGGGTTCTGGAGATTAGGACAGGCGCAGTCACTGCACTGTGACAGGGAGCATCCCCTCCCCGCTGAGGCCACACAAGGAGTGGATCTGGCTCATTCAGAGCAGTCATTCTTCACAGTGTCACAGGAGCAGGATGTTCAGCTACATTCTAGAATCCCACATCTCTTGACCTTCACCTGCAAAGATAAAGATTCTATTGTGCTGTTCCCAAAGCTTATTATTCCTATGTTCAGTGATATGTCATTCAGAGGAAAACTTACTCCCTTACTTTTTTTTTTTTTTTTTTGAGACAGAGTCTCACTTTGTAGTTCAGGCTGGCCCTGAGCTCACTGTGTAGCCCAGGCAAGCCTCGAATTCAGAAATCCTCCTGTCTCAGCCTCTGAGTGCTGCGATTACAGGTATGAGCCACCACACCTGGCACTGTGGTATGTGGTACTGATTGCTGGTGGGTGTGAGTCACCACACCCAGGACTGTTGTATGTGGTTAGAGGGGATCGAACCAGGGACCTTGTGTTTGCTAGAAAGGCCGCTAGAGGCACTGTGCTAAATCTCTGGTCCTCCTTTACATTTTTTTTTGGTTAAATGCATAGCCATGTTTATAAGTAGCACAATTCACAATAAATCTTGGAAGTGGTCTATATGGCCACCAACAGATGAATAGATAAAGTAAAGTGTTTATACACAATGGAATACTACCCAGCCATAAAAAAGATAAATTTGAGTCATTTGCAGGAAAATGGATGTTCCTTGAGAGAGCACTGTTGAGTGAAATAAATCAGATACAGAAGTTTAACTATCACATAGTTGTATGAGAAATCCAAGGTACAGACAAATTATAGGGCTATATAAGAGACAGCAGAAATGGAGACAGATCTGCAAAATGAAGAGATGGAAAGGAAGAGGAAGTAAAAAGAAAAGATGTGCTATGTTCATGTACCAACTTCCCACGATGAATATAATCATTATGTACTTCAAACGTACAAATTTTATAAAAAGGGTAAATGATATGTTACTCCTTGCTTAAAATACTTCAGTACCTTCTTATTATACAGTACAAAAAATGTCCTGTATAAGCCAGACTGCATACCTTTCCAGTGTTCTCTCTTACACATTTCTTCCTGCCTTACTGTACTATTGCCATATTGAATTTTTTTTTTTTTGGCTTCTCAAATGCTCCAAGGTTTTCTTGCTACATATCACTTATTCTATCTCCTATCTTTAAAATGTTATTACTCACACACCTTAGTCACCTCAGGGTGTTTAAACATCCCCTCTTTAGTGACACTGCCTGTTATCAATCTAAATTATGTCCTTTATTCTTCCCCTTATTTTCCTGGTTAGTTTCACTTATCCAAATGTGTATCCAGCCAGGTATGATGGTGCATGCCTGTTTAAATATTTTGTTGTTGTTGTTGTTTTTGAGACAGGGTCTCACTTTGTAGTTGAGACTGGCCCTGAGCAAACTATGTAGCCCAGGCAAGCCTCGAACTCAGCAATCCTCCTGCCTCTGCCTCCCAAGTGCTGGGATCACAGGCGTGAGACACCACACCCACCTGCCTGTTTAGAGTTTTAAAATTTACTACAGTAAAGGATACACTGCTATTGATCTTCCTCAAGATGCTCAGCCTTAATGGAAACACTCTCTTGCTCTTGCCACTTTCTCAAGCAGTCCCAGAATTCCTCTTTGTGACGGGCTTTGGTTATGCGGCCAGAAGCACAGTGCCAGACCCAGTGAATGAGGATGAGGACACACAGTGCTGACAGGGCTGCCTTTCTGTTGGACGGCAGTGAGCAGCAGCATTCACGGTGCCTGCGATCACACCTCCCAGAGACACAAAGGAGGACGGCCAGCACTGTTTCAGAAAGTGGCAAGAATAATGGGCTAAGTGTGTTTGAAATGAGGGGAAGTGTAAGGGGGAGTACTTTGTGAAGAATTAATGACAGTTTCTTTTACTATAATATATTTTTTAATTTAAAAAATCACTGCATATTTGATCACTGGGTGTGTGTATGTTGTCAGTTTCCTTGGGAGTGTTCCAAGTTCTATGACGGTATGAGTCATACACCCCGCAATCTGCATAATCTAACTCAGCCAGGCAGACAAATATTTACTGGGTGAATGAATCCCTATTGTCACAAGTGCAGGTTTTAACTCTGTCTAGTATGATTATAATTCTTTTTGAGATGTCTTGCTTCGCAGTTCAGCCTGGTCTTGAACTCACTACATAGCCCAGGCTACCCTTGAACTTGAGGTGCTCCTCCTGCTTCAGCCTCAGGTGTGCTGGGATTCTAGGAGTGTATCATCACACTGGCTATAAACTTCTTAAAAGAAGAGGCTATTGGATTAAAATTTTATTTTGTAAGTCTAATAGGCAATATCTCAGGCACAATAGATACTGTAAATATTCCATAAATACTTATTCAATGAAACTTTGATTAACTAGATGTCAATTTCTTTTGTAATTGATGTATATTTGCAAAATATTCTTTTCATCATTTTTGCCCTCTGCCAAAAGAGCTGTTCACTATTACCTATTTCATCAAATTTAACTCTTCATTCTAACTCTAAAGTAGACTACTTCATAATCGTCACAACACAATACTTTACTATGTCAAATGAATTCTAATTGCTTCACATATGTGGATGAGAATTATTTAAAATCAGCTTTTTTAAAAAAATCAGCTGTGGGCTGGAGGGTTAGCTCAGTGGTTCTGGCACCTGCCTCACAAGCGCAAGGTCCTGAGTTCGATCTCTGGTAACCACATATAATGCTCGGCGTGGAGACTCACGCCCACCAACAATCAATACCACATACCACAGTGCCAGACGTGGTGGCTCATGCCTGTAATCCCAGCACTCGGGAGGGCAGGGACAGGAGGATTGCTGAGTTCACGGCGACTTGCCTGGGCACCATAGTGAGCTCAGGGCCAGCCTGAACTACAAAGCAAGACCCTGTCTCAAAAGCAAAAAAAAAAAAAAAAAAAAAAATCAGCTGTGATAAGAGGGTGTGTGTCTTGTATTTTTGTCTTCCCCTCCATTGATCACACAGATGCTCAATACTAAAAGAAAAAACTCATTCCAAATGTGACATAAGAAGCTAATTTAATGTCTGTGAATAGAAGTGGAGTGTTTGACAGCCTATATGCTGATTGTATTCATACAGTATTTTGAGCAACAAGGATTAGCCAACATCCAAAAGTGGGTCACAGTAGGCATCATCCTTAGAAGTACAATTATTCTGATGAACAGACTATTGACAACTGGCTGACTTTCAGAGATGAGTTCACTAGAGTGGAACTGTTTCTAGGTTTGGCCGGCTCAAAAAGTGGCAAGTTGTCACTGGTTGGCTGGAGTTTTCTCTTTGCTTTTTAGGGGCTGTTTCCTAAGTTTACTTGCCACTGATCCTATTAGTTCAGTTTAAAATCATTACCACTTGTATCAGAATTATCATTCCCTAAGAACACATATAACTTTACACATGTATCCAAGAAATATATATATATATATATTTTTTTTTTTTTGCTTTTTTGAGACAGGGTCTCGCTTTGTAGTTCAGGCTGGCCCTGAGCTCACTATGGTGCCCAGGCAAGCTGCCGCGAACTCAGCAATCCTCCTGTCTCTGCCTCCCGAGTGCTGGGATGACAGGCGTGAGCCACCACGTCCGGCATTTATCCAAGAAATATTGATGAGCACATCAGATGCAATAGGAAGAGATTTAGTGGAGGTTTACAGTAGGCAAGAGCAGCTCTGCTCTGCTCTGCTCTGCTGTTTGATCATTTAGAGGTGATCATGTCAGTCTTTTTCCTTCTTCTCCAGGGATCTCTCATTATCATTCTCCAAGCTAATCATAGGAAGTGTCTTTTGGGTACAACCAATATCAAACTTTAAAAAATGCCAGGGCTGGAGGGTTAGCTCAGTGGTTCTGGCGCCTGCCTCACAAGCGCAAGGTCCTGAGTTCGATCCCCGGTAACCACATATAATGCTGGGAGTGGAGACACACCCACCAACAATCAACACCGCATACCACAATGCCAGACGTGGTGGCTCACGCCTGTAATCCCAGCACTTGGAAGGCAGAGACAGGAGGATTGCTGAGTTCGCGGTGGCTTGCCTGGGCACCATAGTGAGCTCGGGGCCAGCCTGAACTACAACGCGAGACCCTGTCTCAAAAAGAAAAAAAAATGCCAATCACTACTGCCAGTGTTTAATGTTTTGCTCGTCAGAGGTTCATGTGCTGGAGTTTTGGAACCCATTGCAACAGTATTGAGAGTTGGTGGAGCCTTCAGCAAATGAGGCCTGGTAAATGGTGATTAGGTCTCATTGAGGGCACCACCTTTTCTTTTCCTTATAATGCATCCAGTATAAGGTATTTTATTATAGTAACACTAAATGGATTAACACAATCATAAACATCAGAAAGGGACATAATAATGTTACTAATTAATTGTCTGACATTTTTGTATTTTTTCTTTGTTTATGGCTCATACTGTGTCTCTTCATATAACAGCTTGGTAACAATTTTCTACAGGAAAGATTAAAAATTTAGCTTCTTACTCTAGTGTTTAATTTTTAGAGTTCAGGAAGCCAGGTGAGGTAGCTCAATCACACAGCATTTGGGAGGCTGAAGCAGGAGGATCCCTGTTAAGGTTACGATTAGCCTGAGCTAACTAGTACATTCAAGGTCAGCCAGAATTACACAGGGAGACCCTGTCTCAAAAAAACAAAACAAAACAAAACAAAAACAAAATCAAAAAACCAAAAAATTTCAGGGCAAATCAGATTTCTTCAAATATATACTGTAGTCTGTGGTGAATGTTCATTAAATTTTAACAGAAAAGAATTTCCTTTTTTGGTTTAGCATTGATAAATGTTAAATCTTTAAAATCTTACATATCTAATAATTGGAGGCCTTTCTCACATATTAGCCTCAGGCTTTCTATATATCAACCTGTTTCTCCTCTGCTACCTGCATATGTTTATTGGCTAGTTTTGCAGTGATGGTACCTGAAATCAGGGCCTCATGCATGGTAGGAAAGTACTGTACTACTGAGCCACATCTTCAGCCTATATTTATTTTTGGATGCTAGAAAATAGCACACATTCAAAGAGGTCTGGCCCTGCACCTTTGTATTATAATCCTGAGTGGGTCAGCACAATGGGTGGTAGGAGTACATATTCTTGGAAGCTTGGAACAGCTGGCAATAGTTTAACTACACATGGATAACTGTGGGTTACAAAAATATACCCCCATTAAATTCAAACCAAATGTATCCTAACTCAACTTTAGCTAAAATTTTTTTTTTTTGAGACAGGGTCTCGCTTTGTAGTTCAGGCTGGCCCTGAGCTCACTGTGTAGCCCAGGCAAGCCTGGAACTCAGCAATTCTCCTATCTCTGCCTCCCGAGTATTGGGATTACAGGCGTGAGCCAACCACGCCAGGCACCATGGTATGTGGTATTGATGGCTGGTGGGCGTGAGTCACCATGCCCAGCATTGTATGTGCTTTCTGGGATCGAACTCAGGACCTTGCACTTGCGAGGCAGGCGCCAGAACCACTGAGCTAAATCTCCAGCCCCAGCCCCAAACAATTTTTAATGACTAGCAAATTTTAGGAGGGTTATTCTTTTCTTTTACTGACAAGAGAAAACTCATCTCACGCATTGCTTCCTGGTAGTCAAGCTTTCTTCTTTTAGGAATGTGACTCAGAGGAAACACAGTATTTGATGCCTTATATAGAGTGCTTAATTTGTGTGTGTGTGTGGTTCTGGGAATTGAACCCAAGTCCTCCTGAATTATAGGCATTGTGCCTCTAAAGTACTTCTGGAACAATAATTCTAATATTTACTAAGACCTTGCTGTCTGCTAGGTATATGCTAAGGGCTTTAATCAATTATCACATTTAAGTCCCTCAATAATCCTAGGAAACAATGCTGGCATTCCTATCTTGCAGATGTGGAAGCAGCCCTAGTCTGAAGGGTTAAAATTCAGATAACATGACTCTGAAGCTCTGTCTGTTATCTACTGATAAAGGAAGGAGACAGCGAGATTCCTACATGATGTGGAAATGTGAGGGTAAAGTTTGTGAAGTTAAAAGCTTTTAGGGCCAAGACAGCTGACATCCCAAGACTAGATGAACTGTATTATTTTACACTTTAGGGTTCTTTTCTCCTCTATGCTCCCACGTTTCTATTCGCTAGTGGCTTCGTTGCTTAGAATTGGAGCTAACTAGAACAGAAGCGGGGAAACCCCGTGGTAACCACGGTAACGGTGGCGTGTCGAGGGTTCTGCGCAGGCGCATTACCTCCCAACCCCGCCCACGCTCCGGCGCAACCCAGCCCCGGCTGCTCGGCTAGGGCTCCGACTCCCCGAGCCGGCAGCGTGTGGGTGTGAGGGGGGCGTGCGGGCGGGCTGGGCGCCTGCGCAGTCGCGGGGGCACGGGTGTGATCGAGCTCACGTAGTGAGGCTGCAGTCGCTCCTCCCTGGCCCTGCAGTCGCGGCAGTCGAGGCCTAGAGGTTATAAAAGGGCTAACGGGCTCCCTCTGCTGCCCAGTCGCGCCGCCAGCGGGCTGAGGGCGAGGAGTGAGTGGCCGGCCCCGGGAGGCGACGGGAAGCCGAGAGCGAGCAGCCGTCCTCCGTCCCACTTTCCAGGTGAGACGCTCCTGCGACCTTCCCTCCTCGGGTGAGCCCGGGGCCGCCGCGGTCCTCCTCGCGCTCCTCAGCGCGGCGCGGCAGCTCTCCTCGGTGCGCTGGGCGAGCAGGGGCTGGGGCTCTGCGCTTCCTCGCGGCAGCCGCGGGTCCTCCTCCCCGCTGCCCCGGAGGCCGGCCGCCCTTCTCCGCGCCCCGCTTCCCACTGCCGGTCCCGACCCGCCCTCTGCCTCCAGGGTCGGGACTGCAGCAGTCTCTGTCCCCGCCCCGGGACCAGGACTTTCTTGAAAGTTCTTTCCGGGCGGGGAGTCGCCCTGTTGGTCTCCGCGAGCTCGCTTCGGACCTGGTCCTCCCTGCGCCGTGAGGGGAACGCGAGGGCGGCCGTGGGTCTGGGCCGCCGCCGCCGCCGCCGTCGTGATGGTTTGCGTGCGGCCCTGGACGGCGGGTTGAGCGCTCGGAGCCGAAGCTGAAGCTCCCAGGCGTGTCTGCTCGATGGGGAAGTCGTCGGGTCGCGGAGAGAGACCTACTCGGGGAGTTGGGGCCGAACCCAACTGTTGCGCGGCGCTGCCTTAGCTGCTAGACGTAGCCTGGGGCGCGGAGTTCGCGGCCGGCGGGAGCTGGGGAAGTTACTGTCACAACATCCAGGGGGCTTTCTCCTTCCTCCTTGGTCCCCACGGCTCTTTAAAGGCCCGTAAGCGTCCCAACGTCGAATTTGCAGGGGTTAAAAGTCCAGTCCTCCAACGTTCCACTGCTGAGAATTTTGAGTTGGATTATGTGACCCCTCCTACTTCATATGTTTCAAGGGGGAGGAAGGATGGATGGTTAAGGCAAGTATGAAATTACTTCTAAATATTCCAACTTTGGAAATACAGAAACAGTGTTTGGAGGATAGCTGCTTGTGTGTTCTGCACAGAATGGAGAAGATTTCAAACTTTGCACCTTCTCAAGAAAGGGAGGAAAAAGTAGCTAGGTTCCCTTTTAAGAATTGGATCTAAAAGGCCAGAAGCTTTCCAATTTGGACTTAACTGTCTCTCCGAGAGCTGAGCTCTTGTATTTACCCGAGGAATGCGCTTGGGAGGGATGGAGTAGCCACTACGTGAGTGGGGGAGGGGAGAAGACGTGGCAGCAGGGTTCTTTCATCGACTTTGCTCGGGTTTGTTTTTTTTTTTCAAAGGTTATGGAAAGAAACACATTCTCCTTGTAGGTTGAGATGTAGCTTATGAATGGGACTAGTCTTTTCCTAAAATGAAAAATTCAGCCTGCATAACAGAACATTGGAAGTTAATTTAAAGATCACTTTAAGGAGGATTTTTTGGGGATCAAGTTTCTGTGGAGAAAATAGATACCTAAAGCAGGAAAGTTAAGCTGCATATGAACAACCTTGAATATATTTTGCCTTAATTTGAAATATGAATACTTTTTCTTTGATTTTTCTTCAACGTTGACTTTTAGCCTCAGAGTGTTATTTTCAGAATCATAACAACAAATTAAAAATTTTATCTTTTTCCATGGGAAGTGTAGATTTTATCACCTGTAAATGTCATGTCAATTTTGGTTTTGGAACACAGTGCCAATGTTCTACCATTGTTTTTGATAGCTAGTGACAAATGCTTCTTCGATTTTGCAGAAACCAGGAAAAAGACTAGGGTTTAGATGAACAATGCTGTTTCTGTTGACATTAAAAAGAGTTTTATTTTGAAGTGCTTACTGAAAGTTAAGGTTTTGATGAGAGAAAAAAATTACACTGGCCATTTTGTGTCTTGGTAACTTGGCTGGTAAAACAGATGAAAAATTTGAACAAATTTTAATTATCACACACAAACCAAACCAGTGTTTCTTAATTGTTGAAAAAGAAGTCTTTGTATCACCTGTGTAGTCCATGCTGCTGCAGGTGGATCTTGGTAAGAAGATGCTAGTATTTCTGTTAATATAGAATGAGTAGTATATCTCTTTAAATTCAAATTCCTAGTTTTAGTCCAGCGAATCAGCAGTAATTGGGGTAGTCATAGAGCTTGTTAATTTTCATTTCTATGGGAGAAATGCCTTGTTTTACTTAGTGATTAATTATCAACTGGGGTATAATTACTGCTCCAAGATTGACCTATTTTGAGGTCATAAAATTCTTTGAAAATCTGCTGGCAAGCATGGATTTATGTCAGAAAATGCAAATATACATATCTACCTGGGATTTTATTTTATTTATTTTGGTACCATTTTATTTTATTTTATTTATTTTGGGTCCTTGTGCTTCCAAGGGAGGCGGAGTACCACTTGAGCAATTCCTGGGCCCTGGAATTTTAGATACCATCCCTCTGGAGCCCATCTATGAATTGTATTATAATAACTTCTAAAAACTAAAATAGATGAGAAGCAAATGTTCAAGGATATCTAGGCATCTTGAGGCAGAATTTCTAGAATATTCAAAAAATTGAGGTGGGCATGTAAGATTGATAAGATTTGAATATATAGATGACTGATGTTTACTGAAAGATTTTTAACAAAAGTTAATAAGTTGTTAAAATCGTTGAATTGCTCAGTTTTATATTTGGTGAAAGTACAATTGTCAGCCTCTCACTGGACGTTTGCTTTGTTCTCCATGATAAGTTATGCAAATAAAACACCAATTTATTGATTCACCTCACACCGTAACATATCTTTGTTTTTTCATTCTGAAAATAAAATAGGTATGAAAGTAAACAAAATATATAATCCTTGGCATTAAATTTTTGTTACTCTTGAAACAAGATCTTGAGTCTTAAACTATAATGGAGCTCAGTGTGGTATGCTTCAGCCCTTTGACAGGCTGAGGCAGGTGGATCACAAGTTTGAGTCCAGCTCAGGAAAGTTAGCAACTTAGTAAGATCCTATCTCAAAATTTAAACAAGTAAAAAGGGCTGGGGATGTGCCTTATTGTGAAGGCCCTAAGTTTACCCTGAGTACTACAGAACAGACAAAAAACATAATGGGGAGATAAATACAGGAGTACAAGACAGATAAAGTGGATATGTATGTAGATGAAGCCAGTTGAAGTTTTGCATTTCTACTCAGTGCAATTTATTTGTGTAAACTGAAGTTGTTCTATCATGGGTTTCCCTCTAGCCAAGTAAATAATTGTACCTGATTAAAAAGTTGTGAAATTAAAAGGATTCACATTTAGGCTGCTGAAGCAGCTTTTGAATTTAATAAATGAAAACCATTCTTTTTCCTGCTCTTGCTTTGGATGATCAGTATGACAATTAGTATATTTGATTGGATGTTGGATAAAACTACAGTAGAGAAATTCATGCTTCTTTCATAGTTATTATTAGAGGATAAGCACTGTGTTGGACTTCCTGAGTAGTGTTCCATAGAAATGTGTCCATGTTTTGGTGGTTTACAAATCTGTCACCTAACAGTAAGATTACATTGTCAGCCTCTTACTGAACATTTGGTTTGTTCTCCATTATAAGTTATGTAAAGAGAACACCAATTTAGTGATTCACTTTTTCCATGTTCATAAATACAGTTTAACTAGTTTCTTGTCCTTATGTTTTAAGAAAGGAAATACTTGACAATAAGACCTTTAATCAGTATATTAGTCTGTTTTTCATTGCTGTAATAAGACACCCAAGGCTGAGTAATTAGTAAAGAAAAGAGGTTTATTTAGAGTACACTTCTAGAGGCCCAAGAGCACAGCTGTAGTAAGTACCTCATGGGGATAGGTATTACAGTGGTGGCAGTGTATGTGAAAGTGGTCACATGGTAAGATAGGAAGGTAGAGATTCAGGGGTGAGGTTTGGTGTTTTAAACAACCCATGTTTATGAGGACTTTCTTTGAGATCACATTAATCTCTGTTGAGGGCAGTGTCTACAAATGACCTGACCACCTACCACGGAAGCGTACTTCTTAAAGACTCCACCCCCTTGCACATCACCACACTGGGACCAGGCTTCCAGAACACAAACCTTTGGAATATTGACATCAATCCTAGCAATCAGTCATTTCTCTATGAGCCAAGAAGAAATGTTCTAGGGATTGGATTGTGTTCTAAGAAAACTGGGAAAATCATCTTCTGTAAAATACCAGACAACTAAGTCACTTCAGAAATGTAGCTTTATACTGGCACAATACTACTTTTTACTTAATGTTAAATCTGAGTGTTAGAGTTTGTGGCTAGATGACCCCCCAAAACCTCAAGTGGTGAGAGGTGACTGAATCTAGAGTGTATGATGCTGGGATGAAGGGTTTGTGCTTACTAAATCAGTCTACTGATTGCCTTGGCATGGCCCTAATCTTGGCAGTCAGGGTAAGTAAAAGAGGCAAGAAGATGCTGCAAGGTCCCTTGTTGTATTCACTGCCAGGTGGGGACCATGAACTGTTTCTCTTCTGCGACACCCTTCTGCCATGTGCCACTCTGCTTTGGATTTGGAGCCAACCAGTTATAGTTACTTAATTCCAGAAATTGTGAACTAAACAGACTTTTTTCCCTTAAATTTTGAATGTCAGGTATTTTGTCTCAGCAGCTAGAGAAAAGTAAGACAGAGTATGTGCTGAGTGGAAGCACATAATGTAAATTCACACCCTTTGCAAACATGTCTTTATTTCCCATGTTAGTATGTGTCATTTTATGTATATTTTTCTCAACTTGAGAACTTCAAAACCAGTACTAGGAAAGAGAGTTGAAGACTAGGAAGGGAAAAAAATAACCAGAATAAAGAAAAGCAAAATTTTGGCAGAATAGTTTTGAGAGGGATGAATTTGAGTATACTTGGATATTTGAGCTATAATCCATGATTTGGGAGGAGAGGAGCTTTTCAGACTGTTTTGGGTATTCCATTTTGAACTAATAAGCCTTGGCCTGAATCATTCAGTTTCAGAGATTAGGAATGATATTTAAATAATAATATAGGTTCATATAGGAATTTATTCCTTATATGTAGAGTGCGTTAAACAGAAGTTTGGCTAGATGTTTACATTGTATGAATCAAAATTACTTTCATCTTGGACCTTAAGACCCAAGAATTAAATCATGAAAAAAATAAAGAATTAAATCATGAGCAACTATAAGTCATAAAGAAAAAAGCATTGAATGTTGTATGAAGTGTCAAAGGAAGAACATATACAGTAGTACTTCCCTTTACCCCTGGGGCAAACGTGGTAAGACCCCGGTGGGTACCTGAAACCTCAGATAGTACTAGATGCCATACATACCATGTTTTTTTTCCTATACATGCATACCTATCATAAATTTTAAGTTATAAACTGGACACAGTAAGAGATTAACAACAGTAAAAATAAAATAGAACAGCCATAACAATGTGCTATACTAAATTTTATGTGAATATAACTTCTCTAAATACCTTATTGAACTTTTCAGCTTTTCACCTAAAGGAAGCAGTCTGACTTATTTTGCATATCTGAATTGTCAGTGCACTTACATCTATGTTCACAATACTTTTAATTCTTCATTGCACTATAGAAGTTTTTCAACCAGTTGACCATGGGTGTCTGAAGTTATGGGAAGTGAATCTGAAGATAAGGAGGAATTACTGTATTCTGTTAGGCATGTCTACAGCAAAAACCAGAAATGGACCCTATAAACATCTTGTTAAAATTTTGGAAGAAAGTACTTCTGTAAGGGTTCTGGGACTAACAGAAATAGAAACTTGTGAAGTTTTAATCACTTAATTTAAGATGTCTCATTTAATCCACTTTTTGTTCTAAATGAGTAAGATTTTTCACCTCATCCCTGGTTCTGTTGTCCAAATAATTTCTCAAGTTGTCTAACCCTGAAGACCATTTCTTGAATATTTTAAGAATTACTTTAGTTAAGAAGGAAATCACGTGTTAAAAGACTGGACTAGGGTTCAACTTTAGAAAATCCTGAAGATGTTCTCCTTGATTTTATAGTGTGATCATTTAAGCAGTTATTATATGTCTGTTGTTATATACTGAACATTGTGCTGAAAGAATAGCTTTTTGTTTTGAAATAACTTGCAGAATGTAGGACAATTACATACACTTGTATGTATGTATGTATGTATTTATTTATTTACTTGAGACAAGGTCTTGCTTTGTAGTTCAGACTGGCTCTGAACTATGTAGCCCAGGCAAGCCTTGAACTCAGCAGTCCTCCTGTCTCTGCCTCCTGAGTGCTAGGATTACAGGCATGAGCCACCATGCCCAGCTGTATTTATTTTAAAGTATTTAGTGAATGTTGAAAAACTGATATTCTTACACTTTAAGCTTATTCTGTATTAACTGGATTTACATATCCAGTTCCTTAAAAAAATGGTCAGTAGGTGTTTATTTAGTATTTCTAAAACCTATTTGCTCAGTTTAGGACCTCAAAGGATTACTTACTGTGTTGACCTTTGTTCTTGCCCCATCGTTCCAACAAATCCTTGACCCCATTATTTAAAACTCAGATTTTATTCATATTTAAAGGTTACATGGTTTAGTTTCAGATTTATATGGCTTCAAAATTTACCAGTCGTTTCTTTTAACCTCAAAGATATTTTGAAGATAGGTTTGTTTGTTATGCCTTATTAAGGAGCACTTTAACGAAGTTATGTTTAAAAAAGTGAACAATTACCATAACTACCAAATATATCAGTACCACCAGGCAAGTTATCAGGTGGCACGTGTTTGTAATCCCAGTACTAGTTGCAGGAGGCTGAGGCAGATGAGGACCATCCTGGGGTACGTGGTGTGTTTAAGGGCAACATGAACTACATGGGTCCTAGGGAGACCCTGTGTCAAAAAAAAAAAGTACAATCAAGTTGGGGACCTCTTCATCACTCTCAATAATTTCTTCATGATTTTCTGGTATCCTACTTCCCCTTATACTAAGAAACTAAGGGAAACCATTGATCACTAAGTGTCGGCTTTTTATTTTCTAGAACATTATATAAATAGAATTGTATAGTATATTCTCTTTTTAGGTGAGATGGTAGGAATCTGATTTCTTATACTCACTACAGTTATTTTGACATTCATCCATGTTGTTAAATGTTCGTTCCTTTTTACTGCCAAATAGTATTAAATTATATATAAAGACTTTAATTTTTTTTTTTTTGAGGCAGGGTCTCACGTTGTAGTGCAGGCTGGCTCTGAGCTCACTATGTAGCCTAGGCAAGCTTCGAACTCAGCAATCCTCCTGTCTCTGCCTCCCGAGTGCTGGGATTACAGGCGTGAGCCACCATGCCCAGCACTGTGGTATGTGGTATTGATTGCTGGTGGGTGTGAGTCTCCACGCCCAGCCTTGTATGTGGTTATCAGAGATCGAACTAAGGGCCTTGTGCTTGCGAGGCAGGTGCCTGAACCACTGAGCTAACCCTTCAGCCCAAGACTTTAATTTTTAAAATCCCATTTAACAGTTGATGGACATACAGACTGTTTGCTGTATTTAAACAAAGCTATTTGCTATTATAAACAAAGTAGCTGTGAGCATCCATGTAAAAGTCTTTGGAGCAGCATGTACTTTCTTTTGGGTAAATGTTTAGGAGTGAAATAGCTAAATCATATGTGATAAAGAAAAATTTTTCCCAACTCACGTCCTTGTGCTTGTAAGGCCAGTGGCGGCACCACTGAGCTAAATCCCCAGCCCTGAACGGAATTTTTTGAAGAGTGGATACTGTCTTCTGTTCTCAGGTAACACATCTATTGAGAAAAACTAAAGGACTATTCAAAAAGTTCTAGTGAATAACTGAATTTAGCAGGATTGAAGGATAGATCAATACATAACATTGAGTTGTGTTTCTGTATCCTGGTAATGAACATTTCAAAAATGCAATGAAAAATTACCCTCTCAAAAGTACTAGAAACATGAAATATTTGAAGTATAAACTTTACAAAATATGTGAAACATGTGGAGGCTGAAAATTACAAAACACTGTTCCTGCATTACAAGACTCCATATTAAGATGTTTGTTCTTCTCCAACTGATTTGTAGATTACATGCATTTTCAGTACAAATCCCAGGATTTCATATACAAAGTGACAGGCTAATCCTATAATTTTGTTTGTTTGTTTGTTTGTTTTTTGAGACAGGGTCTCGCTTTGTAGTTCAGGCTGGCCCTGAGCTCACTATGTAGCCCAGGCAAGCCGCCATTACAGGTGTGAGCCACCACGCCCGGCACTGTGGTATGTGGTATTGATTTTTGGTGGGCGTGAGTCGCCACGCCCAGCATTGTATGTGGTCACCGGATCGAACTCAGGACCTTGCGCTTGTGAGGCAGGCGCCGGAACCACTGAGCTAAATCTCCAGCCCGCTAATCCTATAATTGATGGAGAAAAGCAAAGGAACTAGAAAAGCTAAAGCATTTGGAAAAGAAGAACCAAATTGGAACACTTACTATCTGATTTCAACTTACTATAAAGTTACAGGAATTGAGACAGTATGATAGGGAACAAAATGGAGAATTCAGGGTCAGGGTACCATACCTATTTTGGAAGGCAGCTATGCTCACCACTATTCCACCAGTGCACACACCATGCCTATTTTGGAAGCACAAGGGCCTGAGTTCGATCCCCAGCACCACCAAAATAATAAATAAATAAAAGGAGAATTCAGACACAGAAGAATGTTTG
>PVIC010007966.1:0-49449 GCA_004025085.1 Thryonomys swinderianus | reverse complement strand
AATGCTAGGCACGGAGACACGCCCACCAACAATCAACACCGCATACCACAATGCCGGACATGGTGGCTCACGCCTGTAATCCCAGCACTCGGGAGGCGGAGATAGGAGGATTACTGAGTTCGCGGCGGCTTGCCTGGGCACCATAGTGAGCTCAGGGCCAGCCTGAACTACAAAGTGAGACCCTGTCTCCAAAAAAAAAAGCAAAAAAACAAAACAAAACAAAACAAAAAAAAATTGCTTGATAAATGCAGCCTGGTGAACAAAAACAGCTTGGTTTCTGGCTTCTCAGAGCTCACTGCACCCTGGATGAGAGTAAGAAGTGGGCACATGTATATACAAACGTTCCCCTAAGTTCTACAAGGGAAGAAGGAGATGCTGTGAAAGAAGAAATCCCTTGGGCATCTGCTTGGGATGCCACGCTCAGGGAAGGTCTTTCTGAGGAGACATCTAAGTGTAGACTTGATATCCAAATGAGACAGTCTGAGCAAAGAAGTACACTTAGTAGTAGAAAGAGCATATGTGACAGTTTTCAGGTACACTCAAGCCTGGCAAGCTTGAAGAACCAAGTGATCAGTAAGGAGGTGGCCCTCAGTCATGCCTGTGGCTGAATTCAGGGGTATCTGTTTCTCTAGATGTATGCAGATTGAGGAACTGTAAAGTTTTCTTGTATTAAATAAAACTCTGAGATCAAATTTTAGGCTGGTGTCCTGTGGGTTTGCTTATGGAACTAAAGCTTGAGGGGCCTGTTAGAAGCCACCACCTATTGCTAAGCAAAGCTCCCACTACTAGACAGGTTTGGCATGTCTTTTCTTTTGTCCTGAGCTTGGGCCCCCACCTGTAGCCTCATGTGCGCTAGGTGAGCCGCTGTACCACTGGACAGGTTTGAATGGCTTTGGTCTCTCCCTCTTGTAGCTCTTTCCTGTTGCCCACATGTTGCCAGCTCAGTCTTTGTGAGAGTTCCCTCCCCCTCCTGCGGCAACAGCTCTCCCTTTGGCCTTCTGTTTATCCTTACTCCACAGGGAGGAGAAACTTTGGAAGAAGAAAGGCAGAAGCAGGACTCTGGGAGCCAGGGGACTGACGCTCATTTCCTTCTTACTGGTCATTTGACTCTCTTGCACAGCAGAAGGGTGATAGGGTTAGGGTAGAGCCTCATTGTCTGTAAACAGTCATAAGGGTCCCCCTGAACAGAAGCACAGAGAAGGCAGCCTAGGCAGCTCTGTGTTAGGTTGGGGAGATAGTCATTCCTCTTTGGTCTTTTCTTCTGCTGTTTCCCAAGGGAAGGCGAGGCTAGTGTACACCCTACTGGGGAAATAGTTGGCTGCCAGCCTCCTAGGCAGGATGACAGCTTGTGCTGAGCCTGTGTAGCTGAGGAGTGCCATCTCTCCTCTGTCTGAAAGGATGGCCTTGACCTTGGGCTGACCTTTCCCCAGCATCCTGTCCCTCTGAATCATTGACTTCCCACTCCTTTCACTTTGTCCCACTGTATTTCTACTCTGAACATTCTTTGGCCTCTCCTTGTTCCTCTTACGTGAAAACAAACCAGCTTCAGTGAGGGCCTGAAGATATTTCTGTTTAGGGGGAGTGTATGGCCTCCCTCACAGTTTCTGAAAATTTGTTTTCAAAAAATCCTCCCTGGGAAAGATCAGTTTCATCGAAAGAACATCAGACCTTTCAGACTTTACCAGAGTTCTGGGATGAATTGTTCCAGGATGACTGATTCACCCTCGTCCAGCCCCTCGACTGGGGCATGTTCTGGCTCTTGCGCTGGGGGTGGGGGAGGGGGGCACTCTAAGACCTTAACTCCTTTCCAGTTTGGGACTTTGCCCTGCTATTAACTTTATTCCACTTCCTGTAATGACAGGTGGAGTCAAAGGATCTGGGGTAAATTTCCTTTCATGGAATGAAGGGAGTTATGATACCATCTAGTGCTACAGGGATGGGTCAGGGGAAGGGATAGTGGAAAATAAAGATTCTTCAGGCTATGGATGGAATAGTGGGTGACCAAGGCTCAGGAGGGACCCCAGAGCTATCAGATTTAACATCTCACTTCCTTCTCCAAGCCAGAGACAGGCTGGGATGGTGTTACTGTCCTTTGAGGGACAAGGAACACAATATAGGACAATTATATCATTTATAAAGGACAAAGGCAGAAGCTTTATGTTAGGAAGGATTTAACTTGATTTACTTTTAACAAATCAATATGGCTTGCAGTTTGGTAACAAGTAACTCACAATACAGCTTTTAGAGGGGTAGAGTTTGGGATTTTGCTTGGGGGCCCACTGTTATAACTAATCTGATCCCTCCTGCCCAGCCAGTCTTGTACAAATGACCTAATGATGATATTGAGTTTATCTGGACATTACAAATAACAGCACTATAACAACTGTGGGAAACGCAATATGCTGACCGTGTAGATTTTCTGAGATTTTTCTTTGCTTTTTTCTTAGCTGAAGCATCAAGATCTTTTCAGAAAAGATGTGTTATTGCCAATTTACACTTTAGTAAGATATTAGTTACTTTCTTTTTCATATTTTTCTCTTGGGATTACATTCATTCTAGGCCCATGTTCAATTTGTGCAGAAAATGGTTTTCTTTAGATTACCTTTGGGAATTGCTTTGTTTTGAGGAAGTCCTGTTCAGCATCCTCAGAATTTTACCAATACATCTGTAGAACAATATTGAGCTTTTTTAAAGAGGACTATGAATTACTGTGCAAAGTGCATGTCAATCTCCCAGACCATAAGCCATTGTCTTTCTCCTTCCTGGCTGATGACACATACTGAGGTCCACTTCTTTCTTATAACTTTACCCTCCTTGGAAATATCTTCCAGAAAGTGAGCACCACGGCATGAGTTTAGGCCCCTCCGAATCTGTTCTTCATCTTGGAGCTGTTATCTATGGAGTGTTGAGGAATCTGTGTCCCTGAGACATAAAAATGGCCAGAGTGTTGGGTGATATGTTCCCCAAATGCTCTCAGCCACAGTGGATTTAGGAAAACATGTCCATTCCGTCAGTCAGCACCAGTCTGGAGCCTTCACAAGCAAATTCATTGCGTTGTTTTAGATACTTCACTGAAAAGCAGCTCGCTGTGAACTGATTTGGTTGAACCCACAGGTGGAAGGCAAAGAGTTGAACAATTCACTTCATTACTGTGTTTACTTCTTAAAATAACAATTGCCCCTTCTTGCAGCTAAGAACACAGAGACAGAAACTTGCCCAAGACTACGCACCCAGCAAAGCTGGAGCTGGATTTCTCAACAGGGCAGAGTGGCCAGGAACCACTTAACCACCACCCAGTGCCGACTCCAAAATATCGTCACAAGGGGGCGCCCTGCCCCCGTTCGTTCATTCACCTGGGTTAAAAGAGCACAGGCTTTGTTTCTTCACTTTGAGTGTTGTGAAGTGGGGCAGTGTCAAGCCTGCTTTAATGCTGAGAGATTTCAAGTCAATATGAAAGTGTCTATAAGTATGGGCATTTTAACTCAGTGCTCAAAAGAAGCCACTGTATTATGAAGAGACACTGTCAGTAATAAGTAGGAACTATATTTACTTTCTTTGAGCAAAAGAATTGATTTTAATAAAAACTAACATAAGTTTGAAGTTTCAATCAACAAGGATGTTGTGTTGGTTAGTGCATATGATCAAGAGATTGGTTAGAGAATATGATCAGAACATAAACAGAAGTTTTCTTCGAAACCATGGACCCTCCAAGCCTGTATTAGAGTTTATGATAAAGTGAAGAGAATTTAAGTAATCTTTTTCTTCTTTTCATGTCATCTGACAAATAATCCAAGTGGTGAAGCAAAAGTGATAGTGTCACAGGACAAGGGCTCCATATGTAATGTTGACAAGTAACACCTGAGACTCGCAGAGCTGAAAATTACTATCCAGCCCCTGACAAATCTAAGTGTGGTGTGTAACGAGGCCAGCCCCATTTAGACAGACATCCTTGGGCAGGATGGAAAAATAAGAAAAAAGTGAAGACCGAAAAACTGTAAGTGCTATATAAAAAAAATTCCTCTGTCTGCCTGAGACAATTAATTCTATTTAATATCTTATAGACAAAACTTGAGAACAATGACAAATACACATCAACAACCAATGGAACAGCATGTTGGCCTGCCCATTATTCCTGTGGGCTGAAGAAGGCGAGGTGCCATTTCACAGAGTTGTATCTGGTTGTGTTCTATGGAATGAGCCACCAGGGCCGACACTGAGGAGGACGGAACCAAGCACTGAGTGATCAGCAGAACGAACATGTGGCAGAAAACTGGAGAGGAAGGAGGAAAGTGGGAAGTGAAAATATGACTTCAAAGTCTGGAGGTTCCGAATGAGCTTCAAGGGAGAGGCTCAGTGCAGAATGCTGCACCACAGCAGTAACAGAGCTTGAAAGGATGTTATAGTGAATCTCTCTGACAGCTGTATTTTGCTGGTTTAAGCTTAGTAAGCATTTGGGAAGCCAGGGGCCGCCTCCCCACTCAATCTGGGATTTGCTGGAATCATTTTTTTTTTCTTTTTGAAACTTTGAAAATGACAAGATGACCAGAGATACCAAAAAAAATGAATGTGGAAATTTGCAAAAACTGTCCAATTGGTTGTGACAGGCAATCAGGATGGAGGAGTTGGCCTAGACCACTATAAGCTGTCTCTGTATTAGAAGAGTGAGCTAAAGCAGGATGTAGGAGCTAGAAAGGACCAGGGCATAGAAGGGGAAAGGAAACCGCTCAAAAGTTTGTGGTGAACATAGAAGACATGGCTGTAAAGAATCATCGTAGATAGTACTGTAGTTTGGATCTGGAAGGCCACTCCCAGGCCTATGGATTGAAACTCTTGGTCTCCAGTTTGGTGCTACTGGGAGATGGTGAGGCCACGAAGAGGTGGGGTCTAGTGGGAAGTCTACAGGTTGTAGGGCTTGGCCTTGAAAGCTGCTGTTGAGGTCTTATCCCTTCTACTGTCTTCTTCCTGGCTGTGAGGTGAGGGGTTTTCCTTCATAACAACCACTCCTCCCATGAGGTGTTTTCCCCCCACCCCATCCACCCAGGGGAGATTCTGCCTGATCACGGACACAGCCTCCAAAACGGTGAGCCAAAATAAACCTTGTCTTCTAATAAGTGGATTATCTCAGGTGCTTGTGATAGTGAAGAAAACCTGACCAGATGTCATGTCTGGGTTTTCACAAAGTAAACAAAATCTGTCCTTTGCGACGTCTGCTAAAGATGACTGAACACACGTCTTCAGAAATGAAGTGGGACCTGACTTGGCAGTGGCTGCGTTCTCTCTCCACGCCCGTGGTGGTTGTGCACATGGGTGAGTCTGCATCACTCAAGGTGCCTGTGTGCCAAGAGAAAATCCTACTCCCACATCTGAGTGTCACTGTGAGATATGTTTCCGACATTCCTGTCCTCTTTTCTACCCCTTCACTTTTCCCTCCCTACTTACTTCAGAAGATGGTGATTACAACAGGTCCATAGTTTTTCCTAAGTAAGCATGTACTGATTGGCTATAGGGAAAAGGGCATCATTGATCTAAAAAACAACTTTGTGTATTAATCCTCTCATAATATTTGAGAGTTGGTTATGGTATAACTGCTAACAAAAAGCAAAATACTATCTTTGTAAGGAAATTGGCTTATCCTTTACTTCAAAAGAGCAGGTGCCTTTAAGTGCATGATTAGCTTGAGTCTAGGTTCTCACCCAGCCAAACAGCATCTCTGCCATATCTCTGAACAGTGAAATCTTCACTCTTCTCCTTCCACCCACAGACCTCTCAGGATATTTCCTATGAAGTCTGGTCTGCTTTGCACATATCCATACCATTTCAGCGGTGGCTCTTCTGCTACAGGAATCATCTAAGCCACTTTTTGGGGAAGCAAATGGAGCAGACCAGTAAGCTGCATTTGCTTTTCCATAAAAGTATATCAGCATGATATGGTTAAGTCTTAGTTTTAAATCCACAGGGTAGGAAACTAGCCTGCCGAATCTGGGCACATGCTATATGAACACTTGGGGCTGCACACTACTGACAGTAGATGTTCATCAGCTTCACTGCTATGGACATCAGAAAGAAAAAAAAAAATGCTTGACTCTTGTGGAGAGATTCCCATGGTCTAAACTGAATTTAGCTCTTCAGCCTTTTTACATTTCAAGTTTCCCCATCAGAACGTATACAGGGAAACTTCACTGTCATGCTTGTCCTCGTTGGGATACTTCTTGTCAACACACAAAACTCAGTGATAGGGAATTATTTGATAGTACTTCACAGGTTCACAAATAACTAGGAGAAACAAACTTTCACCACAGAATTAAAATATTTAATGAAAAAAGTAAAGTTTGCTGTAGTAGTGAATCAACAGAGCAGGTGTCACTGGTCTCTGAAAGTAACAGCAATTATGTTTGACATCTTAGAGAACTTCAGAAGAATCAGTAGCTGTACAACAGACATTAGCAATGTTACAATTCTGCAAATTACAAGTGAAACCTATTTTTAATATCCCTTATGTAGGGGATTCTTTAAATATTTTTATATAAATGCACAACATCTCCTAACCACAACAGTATTAAAACAAATTTCACTATAATTTTGTCTAACACATAATCTTAATTTTTGCAGAGCTTAAAAAAATGTTAACTACTGATCTTGCTACATTTTACAGATACATTCTTTAAAATGAAACAGCCTGAATAACTGCATACTTTGTGTACACAGATTCCTAATAATACTAGTAAAGAATACTACAACTATGTTCCAGGGAGGAGTGGTAACACAGAAACGATTCTTTCCTTTATCGTGGCAATACAATTTGAGAAGTCTTTTGCAAAAAATTCATGGTGAGTGAAGTGCAGAAATGAAACAGAAAACTTAATATTGTCTAGGAAGCTCAACCAAATGTGTTGGTCCCAAACGATGTGAGTCATTTTAGCAATTTTCTCTAGGTTACACTGATTTACTATTTTGTATTGTGGCACCTTCTACAAAAGGATAACGAAGAACTTCACATATGTTATCGCAGGATATTCTGCCAAAGGCTGGAAGGTGGAAGAGGGACAGGAATTGCTCTTTTTGGAGGAGGCCAAGTAGGACTTTGATGTGGGGAGGTCAAAGACATAGCTACTGACTGGAAACCAATTAACACAGGAAGCTAAGTAAGATTCACATGTGCTTTCTTCTCATTCAGGCTATTTCCAATAAGATTTAGGTCTAAAAGAATAATCAGGGAGCAAGGAAAAAGGGTAAGATACAGAATACTTACCTTTATGAAAAGTAAATATTAGAATTCCACCAAGGGGAAAGCACCTCAGATTTCATAGGCTGCTCATGACCTCAGCCTTTTCTACTTCAGAGGCAGCTTCCAAAGCACTGTTGTCAGATGGCTGGCAACCAGTTTTGTTCTTAAATTCGTCCAGCTGTCAGGGGTTTTAGATTTACTCTTTCAATTATTTATACCATCTATCTATCTCAGAAATCAGAATCTAATTTGAGAAGATATGAGAGCACGCACGTGTGTGTGTGTGTGTGTGTGTGTATGTGTGTGTGCATTGTGTATTTTTTGAAATGAAGTCTGGCATCAAAATCTATTTGAAGTGATATTTTGGGATTTCCCTAGAAATTACAAATACTTCTAATGGCACTCATGAAATGGCATGTTCTACTACAGTTCTTTAAACTTTTAAGAGATCCAAAAAAAAGTAAAAACACTACAGTAAACTTTCATGGTTTACTCTATAAATTTTATAGTTTTCTTGAATTGGATCATCTTTCTAAGAGGATTAAGAAATTTGTTTTCAGCAAATCCATTTCCCTTTTGACATGTACTGCCTCTGATTTTTATTTTCCAACAGACAAACTTTCTATTTCCCGAGGAATGCTTTATCAGGAGAACTTAAGCTATTTAAGTCAGCATAGATAAACCAAAAGTCATCTTATGCTGCTGTATAAGAGACTAAAATACAGATAGACTCCGCCGGCTCCAGGGATAGGAAGGAACAGAAGGGGTCCTAGAGGCTCAGGCAGCTTAAAAGTCAGTGTACTGCAGTGAGAGGCTGACAGTATCTGAGATGCGTGGCTTTGCCTCCTTGTTTCATGAGGAAGAAGCACAGCTTTTTTCTGTTTTGTACATTAACCTTCTTGGAAACAAAGCTTCCAGACTGCAAATCTAGTATCATCTTGAGCAACACACAAGGGGCGTGACCACATCTATTCAATCTGGCAACAACAAAAAGGCTTTATGGTCAATTCAGGCAAGCTGCAACTGCTATCGTGTGTGATTTGTCAATAAACACACATGTTCAACTGCATTAAGTAGACAACATGAATAATATTCAAACCTCCCAAAACCGGATACCAAAACACTGAAGGCATTTTCCTAAGAGCATTCTCAGTGTGTCTCTAAAATGGGCATGGTTTTGTAAAAACAAAAGAAAAATGATTTTAAATGCAATAACTTTTCACACAGACATTTTATATGGACAAATCAATTTTTTAAAAATCAATTTTTGATAAAAATCCAAGCTTAGTCCAACATGGTATTTGGGACAGCTATGGTAATTTGGGACAATGACAAAAAAGAAGCATCCTTGAAGAGAGAGGTTTTAAAAGTTGGCTTTTCCTTGGTCTTAACTCTTTTACCTTTCATGTGATAATTCCATTATCAAGCTAGAAAGAAGTAGAAATAGTTAAATTGCAGTTCAGAATGTAGATTTCTACTTGTGATTCTGATTTGGTTTTTTTTTTTGAATACTGGTAATGATACATGCAAAAGATTAATATGCAAAAGTAAAATGTAAGACTGCTATTTCCAGTGATAAAACCAAGTGTTTTTCATAATACACATTTATATCTCAGATACAGAATTCTAATTTCACTCTTCAACTTAAGAGTTCTAGTAGCATAAGTGAAATCAATTGCAGCTTGACTTTTATTTTTATCTAGAAACAATAACACCTGATGTCACACAATGAAAGGTCTTCTTGCTTAATATCAGGGGAAAAGAATACACATTGCCAGTTTAGACCCAGCTCAGCTTATCATTTGGTCCAAAGTTTATATCCAAACTTCAAAAATTTTTTCTTAAAAAGGAAAACACTCAAATACACACACACACACACACACACACACACACACACACAAGGAAAAAATTAGAATGAATTTGATGCTACTGTTGCATTTTTTTTTAGCCAAGATTATTAGGGAAATGTATAAACACAACACCTTTTCATCCATATTAACACCTGAAAATGAAAAATAAACAAAAAACTCTAAGTGTCCATACATTGGGATAAAAGAAGCAATTGGAGGGCCAGAGTTCTTGTAAAAACCGCTGAACAACTCTTCCATTTCTCTTGAGGCTCACCAGGAGAGGCAGCTTTTCAACATTTGTGCTTCATGGCCAGCTAAGAAGAGAGAAAAGGAAAGAGTGAGCAGGAGTTTTCTCTGCTGGTGCCTCCCTACACTGCAAGAAACAGCACCGAGATCTCCTCAGCGGAGATTGTCGCTACACAGTGACACCAAGTCAGGGTGCAGCACTTCCCCGAAGAGCTCGCTGGACACGGAGATGGCCACTTTCCCCTTAGTGTTGTTGTGCTGGGTGTGTGGAGAGGGAGAGTGCTGTGTGGTGTCCTTTCATCACACTGCAGGCCCAACTGGACAAGCCAGTACACACGCAGGATGAGCAATTGGCTGTAGGAATGATGGCATTCCCACATTGCTGGTTACCCTGAACCAGCAATGGTCCTGAACCATACCATTTACTGATACCTCCTGGAGTATTAAAGCTCTTCGAGAGACAAACTGCCATCATCTGCTCAATATTCAGCCTGGACATTCAACCACAGCCAAAACTCATGATGAGCAAATTGTGTTACTGACTGGGGCTGAACAAGAGACCGCATCCCAACCTTAATTTACTACTTCTCTCATTGGAATTTGAGAAGTACAGTCTATTAAAATGTTACATCTTTATAAATGAGGACACCAAGTACCACTGTATCGTTCAAGAGTTTCCCAAGCACCTTGGAACTCATGATGATGTATTTGCAGGCACCGAACACAAATTGTATCAAATCTGATTTACATATCCAGATATTTTTCTAGGAAGCCCACAGTAGGCAGATTAGAGACTGAATTGTACTTCTTCATGTGTCCAGAATCTGATATAGCAGAATAATCCTTTCAAGTTGGGGAATCATTAGAGTTAGTGTTCTGCAACTCAGAATTTCTTTGAGCAAACAGCACCTGACAAACTTTCTGTAGGGAGTAACTTTTTAGAATGTTTGGCCAGATCCTCTGCTTTTTAAAATTTAGTAAGGCAAATACCACTGATTCCACCCAGTGTTTCTCTACAGTATCCTGAAAGATGCCCATATTCTGTTTTACCAGCACAGTCCAGGGCAATCTGAGTGTTCCTTTCCTCTTGTTGACATCTTCAAAAAAGAAGTTCTGACCCTGGAACTTCCACTGAGAAGAGAAGTGTCGATATTTCTGCATGTGATCAAGCAGGGAGTTGAGGCCTGAGCGCTCATGTTGTGAAGTTTATTTCTGCGTAGGATGCCTCAGCAAAGACAGAGCTCCTGGTACCTGCCCAGCGGTGGCAGTGAGAAGCTCCTCTGAACTCCTGCAGCACTGACACCTATCATCAATCAGCTGTCAAGAGTTTGTGGAGTTCTGTGCATGTTCAGGCTGCTCTATGGGGGCTGTGGCTTCTGATAACAAGTGTGCAGTTAGCTAATCACTTCTGGCCTCTGAGGGTATATAAGCTAGGACACAAGAGCAGTGAGTGAGAAAACAGAGGTGTGGCTCTAACTCAGATCTTTCCCACTCCTCAGCTACACTCTGAGCACTTCTCGCTGGATGGCCTTCAATTCTTGCTCTGTCACTAGTTATTACACATTATTCAGTGAAGAGGTTCATCAAATCAACACAGAGCTGTTAAGCATTGTGAGTAATGAATACCAACCATAAATATTTGATCACACTGCAGTCCTGGTCTTCACTGAGCCATCAGTTTTTACTATGGGTTTCCATCAGTTCATACCCAGCCAGTGATCTTCAGCAGCAACTGTGCTGCTTCTCAAATCAGAACCTGGTTCCCATGACAGTATCTGAAATCAAATTCTCCCAGAGCAGTCTCCTGGGATGGGACCAGTTATATTATGGAGAAATACAACTGGATTAGGTAGTTTGCTTCTGGAGGTATTGTTATGATCTGAGCATCAGTATTTTCCCTAAATTAGTATGTGGAAACTTAACCCCCCGTGAGTGGTATTAGGAGGTAGGGGCCTATGGGAGGTGATTAGATCATGAGGGCTGAGTTCTCATGAAGGCGATCAGTGTCTGTTTAAGGAGAGTGGAGAGAGACTGTTGGCCCTCTCCGCTGGGAGTGGACACTGTAAGGAGTCTCTATTTAAACATTAGGCAACAGGCCCTAGTCGGACATGGGATCTTCTAAGAACATCTTGATTTGATCTCAGACTTCTTGCCCTTGAGAACCATGAAAATTAAAGCTCCCAGATGATGTTTTGTTATAGAACCCCAAGTGGACTGAGATGGGTTATATTTGCAGAAAGTGGTATCATTCTGGGTTATAAAGTTTCCCTGGGAATTAGGAACTTTGGGACATAGAAGACAGGATGGTACAGCAGAAAGTCACCAGGCAAGATCAGGAGACCTGCTGTTACCAACTTGCTGTGAGGCCTTGAGCTCGAAAGACACAGCTATTTCCTACTTTCTCTGCCTCACAGGATTATTAACATTGTGGTGGGTCTGAGTGCCTCAGTTCCAGAGAAGTTTAAAATTGTGATCTGTTTCCATCTCAGTATCTTATGGAAAGCACTATCTGTGAATGCTTCATAATACGCTGCACAGAAATAATGATAATGAGAAATGACTATAGATACCATGGAGCCACGTGGAGGGGCTGAGACCCTTCCCTTCTGGCCTGAGACTCAAGGCAGACAGCTGGCTGTAGTACTGAGAAGAGACAGCCACTGGTACTTCCCTCCCCCACAAGTGTGAGTCTGTGCCGATCTGGGCACGGCCATGTTTTTCTCCGTGAGAAATGTCATCTCAGGATGCCAAGGTGGGGGCAGTGCCCTTGCTCAGTGACTCACTGCCCATGGCGAGCTGTCAAAGCACTGCACACACTGCAATGCTGTGCTTTTTGGGGCAGGGAGAGTGAGCAGGACTCTTCTGTGGCAGAGCTGTGCTTTCCTAACGGCTGGGCCTGTGCCAAACCCACAGCTCAGGAAGGAACTGCACTTCCTCAAGCCAGGCTAATGGGAGCTGGGGGTGAGGCATGCTGGGAGGGAGGAATAGGATCATTTTCCATCTGCTCAGTGGAGGACAAGTGCCCACATGTCTTGAAGGCAGAATTGTGCAAAAATGATTCATTTATATTGTACCTGAGGTATTGCAGGGGTCCAGGAAAAGTTAAACCAAAAGTCCTTTGCTATTGCAATCCAGAAGACCGGATTGCAACCCCACTTTCCATGTGGGGTTGCGTGTCCTTACTCACCCAAGAGCTCAGAGGAACTGTCACCTGGAATTACTGTTCTCTGCTTGGGGCTCTACCATGCGCTCTGTGCCTCCACATGTAAACACAGCCCACTCTGGGTGAGTCAAAAAAGCTGTGTGCATCTTGGGGGTGGAAGGCCCAGGTTCTGCCTCTGAGCTCTCTCCTATCAGCAGGCCTTGCTGGGACTTAGACAGTAAGATGACATCTTCATGGAGCCTACCCTTGTGCAGCCAAATTAGCAGTGGTCCCTGGGAAAATCTCTACACCTTCGCTAAGGAGGTCAATCTGCTCATTAGGCACACTGCCAGTGTTGGCAATTCATAAGCACATATCCCAGTTTTAGAAAATTGGAAGTCTGGCTCTGACACTGTCTCACACTCCTTCACACACAGTAGCCAGTTCCAGCAGCTTCTCACCCCAGCACCTATTGGAGGGGAAACTAAGTCAAGTGCAAATTGCTGCCAGGTCTGGACTCTGTCACTGATCAAAGCTGGAGTCCTTTTCTCTCTGGTGACCTCATCAGTGTCGGTGCTAACAGGTCCCAGTTCAAGGGCTGCTTTCTGTTAGATGCCCACCTCACTTTGCTTTTGAGTTTGAAAAGCATATAGTCTTCACCTCCATTCCTTCCCGGGGGCTGTGTTGAAAATCCTCAGTCACCAGAAGCAGCTCCCCAGCCCCTTTCCAGAGCTCATTCTCTGACTGAACAGGGTGGGTTCAGCAGAATTCTTTTTATGGAAATAACTATAAATAACTGTGATTCAGGTTTAGGTATGTTGCATATGTATAATAGCTTCAAAGCTGCATTAAAACACAAGATTTTAATTACTATCCCATATTGCTTCCCAATCACCTAGTGAACTTCCCTAATGTTGGGGAAACAGGGTTGCTCAGGCCAAGAATTCAGGCCATCTGGTTAGGTTATCCACTCAGCCATTTGTACAGCCTCTTCTGAGAGAGATGTCTACACAAATGACATCCAGGTATTGTCTGCTCCACCTTAGGAAGAATGACTTCAGTCTTCCCCTGGAATTAGGTCCATGGTTTAGTCATTAAACTAAACTCCTGTTTTAGCAGAATTTTATCTGTGCACTATTGACTGTTCTAGTCTCTGTGGAATGGTATGAAAGATAATTACCTGTACTACCACCCTTCCCAGCCTTTCGGACACTTACGGAGTTATTCCCGTTTGCCTTCTCTTCCCTAAGTCAACATTTTAAAATGTTTTTCCAGCTGTTCAATGCCTGTCTTGCCCTTAAATCATCGGATCTGCTGTCGTGATAAGTGAAGGTGGGCTGGAATCTTGGCATTTCTATTTTATCGTTACTCTGAAGACAAAGGCTGGAGAAGGGTGGGAGAGCTGGAGAGCTTCGCGTTTCCTCTTTCTGCAAGATCTGCAGTGATCTGAGACCCAGGGCCTCCCGCAAGGATGCCAGGATTTTCAGACAGATCTGGCCAGCTCTCTGAGGAATCCAAACGGGCCCCAGGGGCAGCAGTGCAGTAAAATGGAGAAGCAGTGTCACACCCAGACACATCTGTGCAAAACACACACAGGGAGTAAAAGCAGGCTGCACTTGTTGGGAGCCAGACCCTTAGTTGGGCTTCATGTGAGCCAGAGAGGTGCCACTTTGGCTTAGCTGGGAATATTTTTCTTATTGTTTGATGGCTTTTCCATTTGTGTTTCTTCAGCAGAAGTGGGGCTTTTTGCTGAAGCAAAATATAAATATATTTTGTCCCAAGTTTCTCCTGAAAAGTCCATCTGAAGGTCCAGATCATAAGTCTGACAAGCTAATACAGGTCATTGGCAGAAATTGCTTCTGGAAACCACAATTTGAATCATTAGCCAGAAAAGAAATGCCCTTTGATCTGACACACAAGGACAGTAATAAATCCTCTTTATCCCCTGACCAAGGGGCCCCTCTTTCTTTTGGTCCATGACTGCCAGTAAAACTCCACCTTTCTCTTCCGAAAGGCACAGCTGTTCGGGAGAGTAAGAACGTGCAGGGTGTGCGTCCAGCCCTGCAGAAAACACCATTCTCTGACCGAGAGGCAGGAAGGACTCTTGCTGGCAGGATTGTGCCAGTCTGTTCAAGCTCCGAGCTCCAGAACTGAGGGCCTAAAATAATAACAAGCCCCTCTGAAGGGGAAACTAGCCCTGAAACCAGAGCTTGCTTGTGCCTGGTAAAGAGATAAGAACACAGGATGTGAGATGCAGAGTGGGAAAAGGATGGGATGGAAAAGTAAGCCAAGGAGCTCAGTGTCTGCCACAAATTCTTCTCTGCCTTGGCCAAGAGTGATGATCTCTTCAGAAACCTGAGCTCGTTATTCTCTCATCGTGTTCCCTGAAACCTGAGATCTGAACTAAGGAATAAAAATTAGAGATGATCCATACTTCCTAAACAGTCAAGGTCAGAAGGTCAAGGCCAGAAAGAAGGTCAGAGGTAGGAAGAAGCACATAAGAAAGGAGACGCCCAGAGCAACCAGACAGTACACTGAGACATTTTTGTAACTGGTATTTAAAGGTTTCTGTACACTTCAACTCTAAAACATCCAGTGCCCATTCCGTGTCCTCTGCTGGCCCACCTTGTGCGCAGTTTCTGCAAACTGCTGGGCACTGTTCTTCATGTCTTCTGTCTTCTCCTCTGCTCGGCCTAACCGTTCCCCGCGCTCATTCAAGGCCTGGCTCGCCTTCTGGACAGCACTGGTCACACTATCAGCAGCTGAGTGGAGAATGCTGTTTCCTGGAATGACAGAAACGACATTAGGAACTGGCTCAGCTGCCCCACAGACACTGGATCTGATACTATGGAAAGGCCTTGGGTACCAGGAAGCAAATCAACATTTCTGTGGTTGCAACTGACTGACTTTTGGAGGAAGCCACACAGACAGAGTGCTGGCCCCAGGTCCTGGGTGCTTCCTGCATGCCTAGCCACCCTGGCTCACAACAGGTGGGCTCCACCTGGGTCTAAGACTTGGCTTTCAAGGTAAATGAAAATCACGTCAACTTGATAGAATCAGGCAAGTGCAATGAGAAATAAATATCTGGATCTTGTGTGTGTTTTCTTTTGAGTTGCAGGTTAGGTGAATACTCACAGGAAAACTGGCCTCATAGGACTTTGCCAGATATACTACTCTATATTCTTTTCAGTTTTTCTCTTTCATTTTATCCCTGTGTCCAGCAAGTATGCAATGCTTCTAAGTGTATGGCTTGTAAGAGCTGTGAATCAGATTTGAAGTTCAAAGCAGCCGTGTTACCTCCCATCTTTGAGTCCCATGCCACATCTCAGACCGTTGGGCCTCCTTACCTCTGGTGTCTAGGGTAAGAGATACGGAGCCTCCATATTGCATGTAACTAGCAAACAGTAAATCCTTACAGAAACCATCCTAGCAGAAACCATCCTAGAGGAAACCAGGCCCACAAGCTCCTGAGTGATAATCTGGGGAAACTCAAAACTATCACGTTTTCAAAGGTTTCGCCTTGTTGACATCTGACTTCCTAAATTCTGGCAGCAAAACTCAGTGGTGAAGAACCTGTACATGCATAACCCACTGAGAACTAGTTACTCACAAAAGGGCAGGCAAAGGAAATTTATAGCTGTATTTGGTTAACACAGAGAGGAAGATATTTAATGACATTGTACATAAAAGCTTAATGTCTTTGAGGAAGTTTATTATATCATCTAACTTTGCTCTTCTGATGGGTCCATCTAGCCACAGACAGCTTTTAATAGAAATGTAATTTCCACTGGTCTCTGCTACAAAGGCTTCCTAACTTCTTCTCTGTGGGAACAGCCTGTGGTTTGTGGAAAAGCATCTCAGGCACCGAGAGCACCTGGTCCACAGGAAGCATTTATTTTCCATTTTTCTTCTTTAGGAGTAGATTTCAAGGCTTCAACTAAACATTAAAGGGAGGAGAATGGGGCACACTTAGTAAAGCCAGCTGCAGCAAGTATCCCATAAATCAAGATTTAAAACATCATCACAAACGTGGACAGATCATAGGAAACGTGCACTGGAGAAATCTGGAGGAACCCAAGGGTTGGAATGGAAGGTCTGGAACTGCAGTACAGGTTTAGAGCTCTCAGTTCCCTTTGTTTTCACAACTTATGACTATTGATTCTAGCCTGGTATCACTGCCTCACATTTATATGGCATTTGAAATCATAAAGCATTCTAATGTTACCTCATTTGATTGTCCAAAAATTCTACTGAGATGACTGAGACTGGAGAGATGAGGAGGCAGACACAAGTTCTTATTGCCAGGGAAATGACATGGGCAGCATTTAAACCTGTCTTTCCAACCACTCTTGCTTTTTCTCTACCTTCTTCTTTGAAGGTATGGTGCTGTCCTGGGGAAGAGATCACTATGACACGATAGTGGACACACTAGTATACTGACAGGTTATTTCCCAAGGTAATGCCTGACTGTTTCTGTCCTCCAACTATTCCTGCCCATAAATTAAGAGTTATTTCCCATGCCACGGTGCACATCGAGTGAAGAAGAAAGACATAGAGGAGATGGAATGAGAAGGTGGATGTGGGACTAGAAGGTGCAGGGGAAGAGGAGAAGGAAATCTTTTCCTTTTTTACAACCCCCATATAACCACAGTTTAGCCACAAAAACACTAAGGAGAGATGGGGAAGGAAACCTGCAATTTGATGGCTAGAAAGAAAGGGAGCTGGAGAGAAAGAGGTTTTAGACATTTCCTGACATAAGAGTACCAGGTTATAAAACCAAGATATATTTGTCCCTGTTGGAATTAACCCAGACGATCTCCTTGAAGTTATAGACATCTGTGTCTCTCCAATGCTCCTCCCATGTCTACGTGGAAGCCTTTCTTGTCATAAGTTTCTTAAAATTAACCTGATACATGATATCAGGTTAAAATTGGTCTTAGTCACTTTTCTTGCCCCTGGGACAAAAGATCCAACACCTACAACTTAAAGAAGAGGTTTATTTTTATTTTGGCCCCCATTTCAGTTCACAGTTCATTGGCTCCAACATGGGACAGCACCGCAGAGGGCCCTGGAAGAGGAGAGCTGCTTGTAGGAGGTGGTGGGACAGAAAACAAGGGGTGGAGGGATCCAGGGAGAAGCCAGGGAGGTGAAATCTTCCAGACCATGCCCCCAGTGGCCCTTCTCTTCCAATCAGACCTCACTCCTAACAGTACGTCATCTCCAATCCAATCACCTCCTGAAATCCAGTCACCTCCTGAAAGCCCCACCTGCGGTGGCATGAAGCTTTGTGGGGAACATCTAGATATAAACTGACATCGCATTATAATTTATATAATACTGTTTAGCCCATAATTATAAAAAAAAAGAAGAAGAAGCAGCCAGGCATGAAGGCACACATCTGTAATCCCAGCTATGCACTGGGGAGGATGAAGCAGGAGGATCTCAAATTTGGGCAAGTTATCAAGACCCTGATTTAAAATAAAATGATTGAAGATATAGCTCAGCAATATAGTTCTTGCCTAGAGGGGTCAATTCCTACTAGGTACTGGTAAGGGAGCGGGTGAGGGGAAAAGAGAGAACAAGAATGAGAATGAATATAGTGAACCCTAGAAATTCACATGATTATAGATATGGTCAGAATTACAGATATGGTCAGAATTACAGATATGATCAGAAAAATGACAATTATGATATGCTGTCACTCATAGTTATGCAATTTAATAAAACTATACAATACTGTAATAATTTAATTTAGTAAAGGTACTGTACAGTAGTTCATCCTTCCGTTGGAGTGTCCTAAACTTCTGGCACTCAAGTTCATTGCCAGGAGACCTGGCATCTTAGGGCTTTAAGAATGAAACCAAGGACACTGGATACTGCGACCTGTTAAGGTTCAGGAATGCGGGTTCATCTGTAAGAGAGGGACCACAGGGCAGCCTCCAATCAGCAAAAAGCAGAACTGAATAAATCTCTCAGATCAGCAACCTGAAAATTCTCGAGCCCCCAAATTGCAAAAGAAACGGTATTTCAGTTTCTGTGACACCGTGGGCATTTTGGTGAACAGTTATGAGTTAGGGTCTAAGGAAAAATCCGCTAGTGACTGAGGCTGCCTGAACAACAACTGTGTGGGGGTGTATTCTATATAATCAAAAGGAAACGACCTTCACTATTAAAAGATGACCTCATGACCACTATCAATAGGAAATCTACAGTCAATTATTTTCAGGTACAGCATGAATGTGAAAAAACATCATTCTCTCTATTAAAATGACCCTCTGCGGACTCTATCCTAAATTTGTAACCTTCTCTTCACTCACTTTCCTTTGGAATCTCTTGCTTAACTCATATTTCCTTGGTTCTGTCCCTCAACATTTTCACACTCTCCTGGGGACACACTGGCCCAGCACAAGGCTTCAGTGACCACCTATCTTTCTCTGGAGGTTGTGTTGCTGAGCTTAGACCCAGCCCTTACAGGACAATTACAGCTAAATGATGCAAAGTCATTCCAATCCAGTATGTTTAAAACTGACCCAAGTGTCTTTGCCTTTATATAGTAATGGCTCTGATTATGAATGATTCTATTTGTGAACAATTTGGTTCACACAGAAGCACTGTGCAGCTCTGTATCAGGTGATGAATACCAATGTGACCATCTTTCCTGCGCAAACAGGAACATGACCATCTTCTCTTAAACTGTCAAGTTCATGAACTGAGCCACCGCTGTACTCACTTTCCCAGTATCCATGTCACTATATCCACGAACAGCCCAAGAATGGCTTTGAGTCAGTTGAGTTTTCTGACCGTCAGCTTTCTTACCTGTAAAATGTGGGCCAGGCCATCTGCCTCATATGGGCACTGAGGAGGTAGAGATGGCAGTGGGAGCCAGCTACCTGCAGCCTCTCAGTGGAAGAATGGGCTGCACTCCCACCATTCCTACAGCCACATCTACTCTTTATAGAGAACTTTTGAAACACTGAACGATGCCATCCAATTCTATTGATTTTTCTCCTTCTCTTTTCTGCTATCATAGGACTAAGAGTTTTGAAGCCCCCAATGGATACTTAGATATCTTTGAGTGGCACTGTGTGTTGTTTATAGAGGGAGTTGAATATATATTCACTGAACCTGGGCATCCTTTGCAAATATGATGCCTTGCTCCAGAGCTGGGGCCCATCATATTGTGTGGAGTTAAATCTGGAAATAAAGCAGTCTCCGGTGGCAGAGAGAACAGTAATTCTCTCTAAATAGACAGAAAGCATATTAATACCCAAATTTATTCAGCAGTCTGAGAAGCTGTCAAGCATACCAAATAAAGTCAACTGCCTTTTGAATGATAGTCTCCAGAGAGCACAGCAGAGACTAGTTTTGCTTCATCAGGTCACCTTCCCATTAGATCCACTCATTGTGTGCTTTAAAAAGTACACATGTTGGTGCCTTTCATGTTAAGTGATTTAGAAGACTTTGAGAGAAAGACCTGAGATAAAGCCATACCATTGTACTCAGTTACTGTTAGAAAACAGAAAATGTACAGGAAAATGAGAGGAAAGAGTAAAATATATTGACAAGTGACATAAGAAGAGAAAGAAGAGGAGGAGAGACTTTTCCAGAGCACACAGACTGCACAGATAGCTCTAATTTCATTTGACCATCTTTGACTCCAGACTGTACCTTGTAATTAAAAATTTTAATTCTATAGCTAGCAAAGAGGGAATTTAAACAGCATCTCAGGAGCTACTTCCTACATAACATACATATGTAGATATCTGAAATATAAAATACCCTTTTGGAAAATAGGACAGGAAGAAAATCATTTTAAAAATAAATGATTGATAAATAGATGTCTATCTACACTCAGGGCTGAACAAATGCACCCATTTAAATAATTCTCTTTTAACTGAAATTTCTTAATAGTTTTGCTTGGACTACATCTATCCCACAACCAACTTAATCACTTAAGAGTAGTTATCCATAGGCCAGAGATTTAGCTCAGTGGTTCCAACACCTGCTTAGCAAGCACAAGGACCCTGGTTCAATCCCTGGAAACTACATACAACAATACCAGGTGTGATGACTCACCCCCACTGGCAATCTGTACCATATACCACAATGTCAGGCATAGTAGCTCATGCCTGTAATCCCCGCACTAGGGAGGCAGAGGCAGGAGGATTGCTGAGTTCAAGGCTTGCCTGGGCTATGTAGTGAGCTCAGGGCCAGCCCAAACTACAAAGTGAGACTCTCTCTCAAAAAAACAGGAGTTGATATCCAACAAAGTCTCTCACTCCTGCTCCCATCAGTGGTCATTCGGCTACACATTAACATGATACTTCTTCAATGGAGACTTTGCTTAGTACTTCAATTTGCACTCCATATGTTATAAATGCATAATAATTTAAATACTCAGGATGATAATTAGCCTTTTCTTTTATATACAGAGTGATTAAATGCAAAGACCTACCCAGTGAAGCTGGTTCTTAATTCACAGATGCTTTCAATTATCTAAGATTAATACAAGATTAAGAACTACAGCAAACTCTTTCTACAGTCTACTGAATAATCAATACTAAGTCATGCCACCGCATTTCAATAAGAGGCAACCTTAAGTATCCTTTTTTAAGATAAAGAGTCTTCCAACAGGTCAAATTTTGCTTATACTTTTGTGATGATGACTAATCAAATAATTTTTAAAACCAGTCCTAGTTATCTAAAGCCTTTCTCAAAGGATAGTTGTTGAACTATGCTGAGAATGATGAAGTGTATCAGCCTATCACAATCACAGGAGAGTTACTATGAGTAAATACCTATCATGTGGCAGGTGCTATGGAAAGGTGTTACCTTCCTTAAAAGAATATACTCTTAATTTTTTTGTGTGGTACTTTGCAGGGTCTTTGCACTGAGGTACACCTCCAGCCTTTCTTTTTTTATCTTTCAGATTTTGAGACAAGGTCTCACTATGTTGATATATTGCACAGGATGGGCTCAAACTTGTGGGCTTCCTGCCTTAGTCTTCAAGAGCAGTGAGACTATGTGGCTGCATCACCACATTTGGCTCAAAGGCACCTATTCTTACCCTTGTTTTACAGTTAAGGAAACATGTGCCAATAGTGGTGAAGGAGTTTATGCAACACCACTGTGCCAGGGATCCTGAGGCTCTTAACAGCTAGGTAAGCACTGACCAAAGTGGCTCAATGCATTAAAAAGTGCTACAGGACAACTCAATTCTGTGGCAAAATAACTGTGATATATGATCTAGCTTGGTTGTTTACTGTAAGTTTGGAAAACCTTTAACAAGCTAATGAAAACCGTGAATGTAAAGGAGGTTAGGGGGTGGCAGTAGAAGAGGTATGGTATGCAGTTTTCCAAGCACATTTACTCACAGAGCCCTCTTGTACAGAGTATTATAGCAAGGGAAATTCTGCAAAATTTTCACTGGGAAATGCTACAGTAAATTATACTGACTCCTAAGTTAAAGGGGGAAAAAAAACACAGGCTGCCCTCATCAATTTAGTAATAGATAGACAAGTCATGTAATTACATTAAAAAAGGAATGTTTTATAGAGGCAGTGGAACAGATATATAGCATGCTGAATGGCAGTTCCAGAATTATCTTTTGTTTCAAGTTGGTGGCTAATTTCAGGGACCATGAAACTTGCTTGTTGCTTGGAGATGTGACGATGAAAAATGGACTCTGTGCTCAGGAATACTTTGTAAACCCATGAACTCCGAACCTACTCAAAGGAGAACTTGAAGTTATTTGTATTTGGAGTTACCAAAGAAAGAAGAATACCAGTGTATCAGGTATGTTAAGGTAATTTAGTGGAATCCTAAAGGTTCAGGAGAAATCCCAGTGCTCTCTGTATATAGACAATGAGTCATGTCATTGTTTCAATGTTTCCCATGACAAGGGTCAAACATTTAAGGTTTTACGCATGTCCCTTAAAATTCACCAATAATGTTAGTATTCATTTAACCTTGGTTCTTATGAATATGTTCTTAAAAAAATTATGGATGCCAGAATAATGGTCAAGGACACATCTTTTGGTTTGGTTTTGTTCAGAGAACATCAACCTCTCAGATGGATGACAGAAATGCATCTTCAAAGCAAGAAACCCTGCTCTGAGGTTAAAAGCCTACAGTGCCTCTAAACTTGGTCCATGGTTTTGTTCTCTTTTGTTATGCACAACACACCAGCTTTGATCTGCAGGCAACTGATTTTATAATGGTTGGAAGCTAAGGCCTTTTACTTTACAAACTGTAATTTCTACTCTTGGTATATACAATTGAAAAACCTGTACACATTGCTATAGGCTGGAAAAAACGAATTCTCTTCCACATGTGGAACCTGCTATTTAACAACCCTGCAACCTTGAAAAAATCTGTCTTTGCCTTTCTGCTCAGTAACTTCACTTGTCATGGTGGCTGGTGTAGATACTACTTCATGAAGCTATTGTGAGGAATATTGAGGTTGGGAGCAAACAGGATACTCAGAAGAGTGTCTGGGACACAGAGGACTATGAACATTATCCAGCACTAAAGAGACAGACATCAGTTACCTGGTATTCAAGTCTGCCATGCTGGCTACTTCCGCTCACCTATCCTTCCACTCTCATTGTCATGACCAATTGCAAGGGAGAAGCCTCCTCTTCCTGTTGTCTCACACACTTGCCCATCAGTCTGAACCATCAGTGGTGCTTCTACCCCATTCTAGAATCCACTTACCTATGACTTTGCCACAGGACATAGGGACTGACTCCTTCCTTCAATGGCTGTTTCCCTTGGCTTCTAGAAACAGATTCTTTTGGTACATTACAATACATGCACAAGCCAGACACTGTGCTTGTCTACTTCACAAATTATTCCTTGATGTAAACCAGAATCATTCTGTCCTCACCCTCTATTTATCTTACTGTTCCTGAATTCACCCTGCATAATGCCCATCCTGCCTATCATATTCAATTCACATTCTTTTCTCTCTTTTTTTGAGACAGGGTCTCATTTTGTAGTTCAGGCTAGCCCTGAACTGTGTAGCCCAGGCAAGCCTTGAACTCAGCAATCCTCCTTCCTCTGCCTCCTGAGTGCTGGGATTACAGGCTTGAGTCAGCAAACCTGGCATTTGTGGTATGTGGTACTGATTGCTGGTGGGTATGAGTCACCACGCCCAGTATTGTTTTATGTGGTTATCGGGGATTGAACCAGGGACCTTGCACTTGCTAGGCAGGCACTGGAACCACTGAGCTAAATCTCCGGCCCTCAATTCACTTTTAATTTTAACTTTTCTGTTACTCCCCACACTGAAATGTTGACATAGCCCTGGGCATTCTATTTTATGAGGGCATTAGCTCCACATCTTATGTCTAGTCTCTGTGGCACTTGAGCTTCTTTTCAGGTCTTCCTAAACAACTGCTGCAGCCAGGATGACTTTTACTCTTGGTCTTTAGGCTCTTCAGTACTTCATCCTCTTTCTATACTCCCTCCATCGCACTATTTCCTTATATCATGTTTTGGTGGCTCATCCACAGCATGACACAATCCACTGAGAGTATTCTTCTTAACTTAGGGTCCCTTCTTAAGTTCCAGGCTACTTGCAGCCCTTCATAGCTCACCAACCATTACCTACTGCCTCAATGTTTCTTGCAAAATTGGCAAACTCTTTAGAGTCTCATCAATTTATGACTCTGATGGTCTAGATCTAAAATGTACCCCATGTGTTCAAAGGTGGGGGGCTTGTAAGGTGGTTACATCACAGGAATCCTAGAGTTGACTAATCCATGGATGAATGCAGAGCTGAATATGCTATCAGAAGAGGGACTGGTTGAAGAAAGGGTCACTGCAGGTGTAACCTAGAGGATACATTTTTTTTTTTTTGAGACAGGGTCTTGCTTTGTAGTTCAGGCTGGCTCTGAGCTCACTATGGAGCCAGGCAAGCCTCGAACTCAACAATTCTCCTGTCTCTGCCCCCCGAGTGCTGGGATTACAGGCATGAGCCACCACACCCAGCACTGTGGTATGTGGTAATGATGGCTGGTGGGCGTGAGTCTCCACGCCCAGCATTGTATGTGGTTACTGGGGATCGAACTCAGGACCTTGCGCTTGCGAGGCAGGCACCAGAACCACTGAACTAACTCTCCAGCCTGAGGATACATTCTTATCTTCAGCACTCTCTCGTCTCTCTCTGCTTCTTGGGCACCACAGACTGGGCAGCTTTCCTCCACTGTACCCTTGCAATATGCCAGTTCTTCACCAGAGTCAGATAACAATGGACTGGTTCCTCCGAAATGGTGAGTAAAGTAAACCTTTCCTCTTTGAAACCATGGATATCAGGTATTCTGTCCCAGAAACAGGAAAGTGACTAATACATTTACTATGGGTAAGAAGGACATAAATAAAGTTGGAAAACAATCAATATGAACAAAAAGCTTAACAAAGAAATCTGTCCCCATCTCTGCCCGAAGGTGTCCCAGCATCAGGAGTAGCATTTTTTTTTTTTATTTTAAGAATCAGTGCTCCAATGCAGAGTTAGCCTTAGATTCTGGTGCCCAGAAATATTTTCTGCTAGAAGAAAACACAGTTCTTTAAAGAGCAGCAGATTTCTTGCCCTGAGGCCATATAAACTCAGGCCTGAAAAATTACTATCAGACAGTAAAAGTTTCATTGAAGATTGTTAGGATGGGGCTAAAAGGAAAAAGAAGCCATTTTAAGGAGGATCCTACTGGGCAAGCGGTAATATATAGAAAATCAATGTTAATAAAAGTTACAACAATGAAGATATTGCAGTAATTTTATGGAACATTGGGGAAGCTATGAATTTTTAATGATAAGAGAAAGAGTTAATATAAAATGTACAAAAACTATGTTTTAATACTAAATACTAACTTGATGTTTGATTTACTTTATTGATTTTAATTAGCAAGGAATATTAAAGTATTGGTTTTTTCATTTCTTCTGAGTAGTTGTATACAAAGCCATCTATTTGTCTCTCTCTGTGAGTAGCAGAGTAAATATAGAAAATTACGAGTAAGCAAAGAGTTTCAGGAAGAGAAAAACTGTTACACAAAGGACTGATGAATATTACCATTCAAGTACAACTGCAGTCAGAAAGAATGATACCAACGAATGCGGCAGTGGAGAACAGTGTCTTCTTCAGAATTTGGCTGCTTAGAATAGGTTGTCTCTTTTATGTGAAGAAACATCTATATGACAATCTTCAATAAGATTTTAATAAGACAACAATATGCTTCCATTAATGCTACAATCCCAGAGTAATGTGTAATAGAAACATGGTGGATGATTATATGTTAACCAGCCAAAGAAAATGATGCAGTGTTTTGGGAAAATCCCATCAGGTTGAAAACACTGGACTTGTGTAGAAAAGTACAGGGCTCAGTAATGCTACTAACATAAAACAGTAGATTCAATGATAAAAGTCACCCAGTGAGATATCCTGGAATCAAGATGGAGTCACCTTAGGAGAAGAATCCAGGCACTATGTTCCTCTGAACATAGGAACTGCTTGATAACTCAATCTCTCTAGATTTTGGAAGTAAGAAAATAAGCACTTGGATCAAATTTGGAAGATCTTTGAAGTTAAGAAATACTATACTAGGGGCTGGAGATTTAGCTCAGTGGTTCCAGTGTTTGCCTAGCGAGTGCAAGGTCCCTGATTTGATCCCTGGTAACCACATACAACAATACTGGGCATGGTGACTCATGCCTACCAGCAGTCAGTAACGCATACAACAATACTAGGTGTGGTGCTTCACACCTGTAATCTCAGCATTTAGGAGGCAGAGGCAGGAGAATTGCTGAATTCAAGGCTTGCCTGGGCTACATAGTGAGCTCAGGGCCAGCCTGAATTACAAAGTGAGACCCTGTCTCAAAATAAAAAAAAAGAAAAACTATACTTAGTTTATAAGAGGCTTAAATATAACATTCCTTTAAGCATTGCGATTGTTAACTCTGCATATGTTTTATCAGTTTAAAGTACTTAAAATATTAAAAATAATCAATTTTATTAAATTGTGATTGATGCTTAACTTGTTTAAGGGAATTCAGTAACTAAGTTTCATAAACAAGGTTTATAAGTTTAAGAAAATTTGATTTTCTGAGTTCTGTAGAAATAGTACATTAACCATGGAACAAAGTGAAAATAAAAGTATATCCTATTCATGCACAAAATTCCAGTAGTCTGGAAGACAAGTGATCAATATTCTTATACAGCTGGGCGTGGTGGCTCACGCCTGTAATCCCAGCACCCAGGAGGCAGAGACAGGAGGATTGCTGAGTTCAAGCCTTGCCTGGGCTACATAGTGAGCTTGGGGCCAGCCTGAACTACAAAGCGAGACCCTGTCTCAAAAAAAAAATATTCTTATACAAAGCATTTCTTTTCTTGCTTTGAGACACTGAATACTCTGGTTACTCAACCAATGATACCTTTTTCCTGATTCTCCCACCTGGTCCATATGCATATGTTACTTCATCATTGCATTCTCCCTGCTTGTTTGTATTTTTATTCATTGAAATATTTGAAGTTATTAAAAGATAGTTAGAAATTATCAGGCAGTTAGAATATGCTGGTATATTTGGGTGAGGGGTACTGACTTAGTGTCAGTGAGGACGACCTTTCTGATCAGGTAATTTTCAAGCTGTGATGTGGGGAAACAAGATGGGGAAAAGCTCCTTGGCAAAAAATTGAAAAAGGACAAATCTCATGTATTCTAGCAATCTAAGTGTGACTGCGGCGGGGGGGGGGGGGCTGTGGCTCAAGAAAAGACTGGAGAGATAAACAGCAGCTGGATTATACCATGACTTTCTGATAGATAAAAGTGTAACTGGAAATCTTGCAGCGTTTTAAAATAGGGGTTCCTGGATTGATAACATTTATGAAATTACTATTCTGTTTATAGTTTGAGAACAGAGCAAGGGAGAAAGCAGAAAGAACAAAGAAGGTACTATTCCAGGATTTCAAGGGAGAGACTATGGTGGATTACACTAGGATGAGATGAGTTACTGGAGGTGAGATAAATGGAAAGATTTGAGATTGAGGAACTGAACATTGGAAATGATGGGAAAGAAACAATAATGAGTAAATTTCAATTTTCTGGCTTAAGAAATTAGATAGTCATGCAGTTTATAAGATAAGTAAAACTCTCAGAAAAACAAATTTCCTTGAAGGGTGAACAGATATAGAATCAAACACCTCATTTTTGCACTGTTATGTTTAAAATGCCTATGAGATATCTGAGTAGAGCTAATAAAAACAGATAAATATTCTTGCATGAAACTTTGTGGAGAAATCTAGGAGAGAGAGACAAAATTTGTAAGTTATCTGCATAGAGAGGTTGGGAATGGATAAACTTATTTAAGCATCAACACCAGAAAAGAATAGAGAAGGGGTTCGCAAACCCTACCTGTAAGAATTTCAATATTTAAAACGAGAAGGTAAAAATTCCTCTTAAGGAACCTGAGAGGAAGAGCCTGAAAAGAAGAAGAAAACATAAGCTGCACTTTGTGCAACAGAAATGAATCTAGGACAACAGATCAAAAAGGGAGCTACCAGAGTGCCAGAGCAACTAAATGGGAAGAAAAATAGACTTTTCAACAGACAGTACTTGGACTACTGAATGTTCACCTGCAAAAGAGTGAAGTTGTTACCCTACATTATGCACATGTAAATTTAGTTCAAAGCATATCAAAAACTGGGCTGGGGACTTACCTAGTGGCACCACTGCTTGCTTTGCAAGTGCAAGATCACAAGTTCGCTCCCTGGTACCACCAAAAACCAAAACAAGCCAAAACAAAACCTCAAAGTATATAAAAGACAAACATGTGACTAAACTATATAACTCTTAAAAAGAAGGCATAAATCTTTACAACATTGGTTAGGGAATGGCTGCTTAGACATCACACTTAAAAGTCAAGAAACAAGGGAAAAACTAGATAAATAGAACGCTGTCAAAGTTTAGAAAGAGGGTTGTGTTTGCTCTTCCATGAATTCTAAGTATTTTTTCCTTGCCTTCATCTCTATACTTAATTCAGTATATTGGAGTTATCAGTTTAAATGTGTTAGTCAATTAGAGTGTCAATTTAAAAAATTTCCTTGATTGGTCTCATTCTCATTCATATCCTTGGAATGCAATAGATGGCTTGCATTAGTGTAGGAAAATAAATAAATTTCGAAAGGCAGGAAAACAAACACAATGAGTAGAAAATATAAAGAATACTCACTGAAGAGAATGAGTGCAACAAAATTTATTAATAGGTTGGGAAATTAAATAGTCTTGTACTAAAACAATAAGAAATTAAACTGTTTGGGCCAGAGATTTAGCTCAGTGGTTCCAGCGCCTGCCTCGCAAGCGCAAGGTCCTGAGTTCGATCCCTGGTAACCACATACAATGCTGGGCGTGGGGACTCATGCCTACCAGCAATCAATACCACATACCACAGTGCCGGGCATAGCAGCTCACGCCTGTAATTCCAGCACTCAGGAGGCAGAGGCAGGAGGACTGCTGAATTCAAGACTTGCCTGGGCTACATAGTGTGCTTAGGGCCAGCCTGAACTACAAAGCGAGACCCTGTATAAAAAAAAAAAAAATTAAACTCTTTGAGGCACTAGGATCCCTGTGTACTGGCTTGGAGGTCAGTCTGGTTTTCATCTCTTTTATGATCTGTAAGCCTTTTGCTTGCATAGTCTCTAAAATTTAAGCCAAAAAAAAAAAATGAAAGAAGAAGGCAAATGTGTTAGTCAGCTTCCTGCTGATATGACAAAATACCTGACATAAACAATATAAAGGAGGAACAAGCTATTCTGCCTCATGGTAACAATCTATTGTTGCTTGGTTCCATTACTACAGACCTTGGGCGGGACAGAATACCACCTCCTTGAGGAAGGTAGCAGAAGAGCAAAGTGCTCACCTGCTGGCAGCTAGAGGCAGAGAGAATACAAAAGAGCCAGAGAAGAAGAGGTTGGGAACAAAATAAGATATTGCCTTCAAAGGCAAGCCCAAGGATCTCCTTCCTCCAACTGGGCCTCACCCCCTAACAGCTCACTCAGGAAATGAAACCATCAATAGAGTTATCTATTGATGAGATTATCACCTTCATGAACCTATCAACTATCTCTCATCTATGAATAATGCTGTACAATTAGCTTGTGAGGATCTTTACCTTAGCGATTATGTACATATATATCAGTTTATGATTTCAGTACATACTAGTTAGCTTTGATCTCATAATCATAAAACTCAGTAGGGAGAAGAGCAGACATTTCCAGGGAAATTACATTTATGCCACCGGAGATTTTTTTTTTTTTTTTTTTTTTTTTTGCTTTTTGGAGACAGGGTCTTGCTTTGTAGTTCAGGCTGGCCCTGAGCTCACTATGGTGCCCAGGCAAGCTGCTGCAAACTCAGCAATCCTCCTGTCTCTGCCTCCCGAGTGCTGGGATTACAGGCATGAGCCACCACATCTGGCATTCAGAGATTGTTTTTATATGGTCGATTTATGTGGCCTAAAATTACTGAAGAATTATAAAGAAAACTTCCAGTTATTAAATGCTTTTCTGTCTAAAAGGCCAGTACTTAAAGTGGCTATGTGGCTGGGAAGCCTCTTAACCTGAGAAAGAGGGCAGAAGAACCTCCACAGAAAAAGAAAAGATAACTAATGCTGAACTCCAGATGAAATACCTGAGTATAACATGAAACTCTTCTATTATAATTACCAAGGTCACTTTATTATTAGACTAGATTGCTATTGCTACAGTTAAATCCCATTACTTAAAAGATAATAAGGAGAATCAAGGCAGTCTGTAACCTTGACCCATTTCCTTTTAAGACTGATGACTAGCACTTCAGTTTGGGGTCAGTTATGATTCAGACACCGTCGCCATGGGTAACAGAACTCAGTTCTGCGGACTTCAGCTTCTCTTTCTGACAGCTGCCCGTGTTGGCCTCACGTAAACTGAAAGACACTTCACTGCTTATTGTAGTTTGTTGACTGCAAGTCTGAGGATCTCACCTCACAGACAGACTGGCTATATAATGATGAATGAGTGGCTGTGGGCAAGAAATGTCAAGTCCAATTTATGTCCAGGTCAGTCCTTGAAGGGCGCTGTCACTGTTTCTTTAGTTAGCAAACTTAATTTTGAAATGGATATGAAATCTCAGGGACTCTCATAACTATTCATTAGTTTTTCTATGATGTCAGTGTTATTCTGTTGAAATTCCTGGGCCGCATTTTACTTCCTAAGAAGGATGTTCTGAAGTGCTTGCCAATTGGTCATTAAAATTCACTATAATTATCATCAGTGAATAAAATTGCTATCAATTAACACAGGAGTCAGTCCACATTTTACTATTTTAAACACAAATATTTTCAATTCACATCAACAAGATACAAAATAAAGAATGTCCTAAGTTAAAAATGCAATCTACTTCTATTTGTACTATTATTACCAGAAGCTATAATTTACTAAGTGCCCATTATGAGTATGAACTGTGCTAACAGCTTTATGTTCTTTATTCTAACAATCCTAATGGCTACTCCTGCACATGTATATTATTATTCTCCTTTCAAAGTTAATGGAAGGCAAAAACTCACCTAAAGTTATACTGCTGGCCAATGATAAAATCTTCATTTGATCAAGTATGGCTGACTCCAAAGTCACAATTTCTTGTACTGAGACTTCTCTATCAGTCCAGTAACTTCATTCCTCTGGGAATTGGGTTGTAATTCCCTGAGGCCAAGTGAGGTATCCATCTATGCTCCATATCCTTTGCACTTCTTTAAACCATCAAATCCCTTGGTCTATTTATTTGTTCACCTCATCAAACTAGGAGCCTCTTGATCACAGGAACCACCTTTTTATTTTCTTTTCTTTTGGTATTTCCCAGCCAAAGTAGGTGTTCAATAAATATTTATTGAATGGAAAATAATTTAATATAGCAATGAGAGGTATTTTGGTTTTATAACAATTTATAAAGGTTTTATAAAAATGTGCTGAGGTTACTAAGACTAAATCTTATTTTCCTTACATTCATTTGGATTATGTTATTATGTTCTTATGATTAGTATAAAGAAAAAGTCAACTTCTGGAATAGTGAAATAAAAAATTACACTCTGAGGGCCTGAGATTTAGCCTAGTGGTTCCAGTGCCTGCCTAGCAAGTACAAGGTTCCTGGTTTGATCCTGGTAACTACTACAACAATGCTGGGCATGGTGGCTCAGGCCTGTAATCCCAGCACTCGGGAGGCAGAGGCAGGAGGATTGCTGAGTTTGAGACTTGCCTGGACTACATAGTGAGCTCTGGGCCAGCCTGAACTACAGAGTGAGGCCCTATCTCTCTCTCTCACACACACACACACAAAATATATATATATATATATATATATATATATTATATAATATATTAATATTTATGTTATATATATATTTTTTTTCAGTAACATTTTCAATAACAACAGTAGTATTTACAAAATTGATGTTATGGTTCTAGTGGAAAAGAGTTGACACACAAGACAAGTGAAAACCAAAACTGATTTTGCTTCTTCTTATGGTTTATTCCATCTAGAATGTGAAGGTAGGCATGTTTTCACACTTCCTCTGTATAAATAACACATTATAAAAAAAAGAGTAAACACTGCAAGCTCATCCTAGACCAACAAACTTTTGTACATCCCATCTCTAGCAACAGAAATGGTAAAATGTTAACAGGATCACACCTAAAAATAACTTAATAATTTAAAAATATTTCATATTTCATTCACTGAGTTATTTATGATATGCCATATGCAATTCTTGTGTGAAGTACCCTTATATATTGAGGAAAGAATCATTCTCATACCTTTAAGATACGTGATGCTTTCACTTAATTTAAGGAACCTACACATTATTGCTCTTTGGAATTTATAAGGCGGAGAGGCCCTCCAGTGCTGAAGAAGAGATTATGATCTGCTTGGGGGAGTGGAGGGAATGATACAAGGAAGGGAGGAGACAGGTGATTGGGAGACCTGCAGATATTCTAGAAAAGAATAGAATGGTCCAAACTATTACGGTAAAGATGGTAATAAAAAAGCAGAGGTTAATAAGATTTGGGCAGAAATAATGCTCGGTATGCTCAAAATTATGTTTCATTTTTCTCCTTTTTGGATACACAGAAGTATATATGTAAAAATCTCTCTTGCACTTAAACTAATAAGGCCAGTGGGCTGTAAAGTGGGGAAATGAGTGCTACTTCTAGGCTGAGGTAATGAGAGCCCCCAGGTGGTCCTTTAGCTCTCTTTCCCCTGCAGGATGTGATGCTGAAAGGCACGTGTTGAGGTGGAAGAATGACAAAGATATGAACAGAAATTATTTTTTGATACTATTTTTGAAATAGAGATTGAACCCAGGGAGTACTTAACCTGTCTGTCTGTCTGTCTGTCTGTCTGTCTCTGTCTGTCTGTCTGTCTGTCTGTCTGTCTGTCTGTCTATCTATCTATCTATCTATCTATCTATCTATCTATCTACCTACCTATCTATCTACCTACCTACCTACCTATCATCTATCATCTATCTATCCATCATCTATCTATATCTACTTAATTCAATTTAGAAACAGGATTTTCCAGATTACCCAAGCTGGCCTCAAACTTATGATCCTCTTGCCTCAGGCTCTCAAGTAGCTAGGACTGTAAGTGTGAACCACCATACATGGCTGTAAACTAGATTCTTGAATCACAAGTTGGAAGTTTCCTAAGAAAAGTGTTCAAGTCACAGACTTCGTTGGAGTGAGAAATGTTTTCTGTGAGGTGTTTGTCATTGCAACATAACCACAATATTGTTCTGACCAATAACAGGTGATGTTCATAATTTCAACTATTATAGGGAGATTATCCAGATTTAGAAGGCTTTCTTGAAAGGATTTCATTTATTTCAAATTAGAGTGACTAGATAAATGAATAGAATAGTGTAAATGATATTATAGATAGAATACATATTTGTTTATGCCAGAGGGATGGAACAAATGCATCCTATAAAATGTAATGAATAAAATTATTTTACAAATTTAAAATATTTCAGCATAAAACTGGAGCTTGTTTAACTTTTAAACACTAAATTTTAATTTTTAGAAAATTTTCCTCTCACTTTATTAAGGACAAAAAAGTAGGTGCTATTGAAATATAAGCATTAGCAGGCCTAATTTTATGGCTTAAAGTTCAGAGATCTTTCTCAAATGGGAAGGGGATCAAGACATGGATGCAAAGGTGAGGGAAGGGAGAGGAAGAGGATGAAAATAGAGTTGGGATATGTTATGTAAATATATGAACTCCCCACAAGGAAGGTTAGTAGCCATTATGTAATACAAACGTAGTATTAAAAAACAAAAACTGGAGATCCTCAGAAAACTAGGACTAGGGGTCCCATTTGACCCTGCTATCCTCCTGCTAGGAATATACCCAAAAGAATTTTTAAAAAATCACATTGGAAAGACAGATGTACACCCCTGTTCATAGCAGCTCAGTTCGTGATAGCTCAATCTTGGAAACAACCCAAATGCCCATCAACTGGCGACTGGGTAAAGAAGATGTGTTTTTTAAAAAAATAAAATGAAGTATTATTCTGCCATAAAAAATGACAAGATTGATTCATGTATGTGCAAATGGATACACCTGGAGGACACACTAATAAGTGAAATAAATAGGTCACAGATAGGCAAATATCGGATCTTCTCTTTGATATGAGCATGTGTAGATGCAGATGAGCTCTAGAAAGTATGACAGTTTTTGTAGAATGGGAAATATCCAAAGGAAATCTGGTGTGGGAATGTAATGAGGGGAAGGAATAAATATGATTCTGAAAGAAAATAAAAGAGCATGTATATAGGGGGTGGGGAGGTGTGGGTGGGTGGGGATATGGGTAAAAATGAGAAATGACTTGTGTCATATATTGGTACAAATTCCCCAATGTTATGTGTGATCGTGAGATGTATATAAATTGTACCAAGAATTCAATAAAAAAACTAAAAGAGTAGTATAGGACTAGAAGCATTTAAAGATTAATATACTCCTATAAATAACCCATTTTCTGCTTTGGACTTGTGACCATGGTTCCTAGTAACGATGTTATGTAAACCTAAGTCCTAGTGATATTACTCATAGTGCCACATTTTCTATTGTGCAGTGTGGAGGTACCCACAATTTTATACTTCTTACTAAAAGTACAAAGATAGATAAACCCTTCCTTCAGTTTTTATTGTATATGTTGCAGTACCTAATGACTATATATCCCTGGTGGGCAGTCAGAACATGAACAGAACACATCATAGTGTTTTTATTTCCTTCCCCTCCTCTGTCCTCCCTCAAAGAACAAAATGGTAACAGGGTGAAAAATATTGTGGCACACAAGTGAGACTGCATATGACTAGTAGATGGGTTTGGAAAGAGAAAGGGGATGGGAGGTAGTAGCTATATTGCTTCTCATTCTGTACTGCCACTCAACAGAGCTGGCAGGAACACTAGTGAGCAAGACCTATGTATGAAATCACACAGTCTGATAGTTTAATGTTTTTAGTTAAGATGACTGGCAATGTACCTTTAATACTACTTAGACTCAACTCAGTACAGAAAGGGACTTCTTCAGGATAAAACATTTATTTTGCCCTCAAGTCTTGGTAGAAAATAATAAAGGTAAATAAATAAAATAATAAAGGCATTTGAAAATTCATAACTCAGACATGAAGGAAAGACAAAAAGAAACTTTTGACAGATTGAAGTTTTCTTTCTGATGATTCTTGTAACTGGGAAAAAGTAGCATGGAAGGATGCATAAAGATCAAGAAAAGAAAGACAAAGATGAATGGAAAATATATTCTTTTTTAATTATTTAAATCATCGGGAAAAAAATCCCATGCTTCAAGTAAAATCTTACATGAGTCTAATTAAGCATTTTTGCTTCAGGAGGGAGCTATAATTAAAGCCTTACCTTATATGGCTTACTTGCAGCTGCAAGCTGAATGTTTTAACATATCATCATATTGGCATTAGTTTGACAAAATGTAGTAATCATTTCCTTTTGTAGACTAAAAACCATCAAGAACATGCATATTTTAATTTGTATGTTAGCTGATCCAGACATAATTATTAGAGGTTACAGGGTATATATGGCATTGCAATTTTTTTCTATTTCCTTTTTTAAGTTAATTGAATGCTTTGCTTATTTGGAATAAATGTAACTTGACACAAGTGATCTAAAACATGGGGTAGAAACAGCAGGGATGATGAAAGAAAAAGGACAAATTCCTAAATTGTATAAAACCTGTGAAAAATTAGTATAGTATTTTTAAGGATTAAAAAGTGGCTTGAGAACTGTGCAAACTTGGAAGTCCATCAGACAATTTCCATCAAACATTTAAATCTGTATTTTTTTTTTTTTTTTTGAGACAGGGTCTCGCTTTGTAGTTCAGGCTGACCTTGAGTTCACTATGTAGCCCAGGCAAGCCTCGAACTCAGCAATCCTCCTGTCTGCCTCCTGAGTGCTGGGATTACAGGCGTGAGCCACCACGCCCGGCAAATCTGTACTCTTTTAAGAAATCAATAGTGTGTATATTTCTCTATATTCAGGAGTGCATATAATCAGTTGAAATTTGAGATCTTAGTTCCATCTAAGTATATTCCCAAGTCTTACAACCACATTACATTCTTCTTGTGGTCATTTTTTGTGTTGTGCTTCGGTCAAAAGCAAGAGAAGAAAAGCCAGGAAACAGTTGTTCTGTGGCTTTTGGGAGTAAAGGACTAGATGGTGTGAACAGGGTGGCATTTTCATGTCCCAGAACTTTGGAGCAAAGGGCAGGTACAATGTCTCACATCACAGACAGCTAGAGAGCTCTCTGAACCAGGACTTGTGCTCATTTCAGCAAGGGCTAGGACCAAACTTATCTTTGTAAGGTTAAAAATAAAAAGTAAACAAGTACATTCGGCATAAATACTGCAGTTAATCCAGGAGGTCTAGGACACTGCTGTCACATAACAAGCTGCAATAGACATCCTTATCTTGGACAAGCCGACGCTAAAGCATGCTTGTCAGAAAGACTCAGTTATCTCCGTGCAGTGTGGTAGAGATGTCCTGTAGAAATGTAGGTCTCTGGAAGTGATCTCTTGGAGTTTGGCAACCAAAAAGCATCTTTTCCTTATTGTTAAATTCCAATCCAAGATCTGGATTGCTTCTTAACTGAAAGCTTCACCGGCTTCAAACAAGCATTAGCATTTTTGTGGTCTGTAGTTACAGGGTTAAAGGAACTGCACGTCATTTTTTTTTTTTTTTTAAAGGCAAGTATACTTAAGGGTGCTTCCCTGTTCTATTAAGTATCTCTTGTCTAATTCCTTTCAATAATGTGCCAAGGGAGGGTAAGCAAGTTTGTGCATAAACGCCTATATTCTTGAACAACTTTACTGCCTTCCTGTATTTAATTCCTGCTACTTTTTATTCATTAAGAAATTTCCAGCACATTTCAACAGCACTGCTTTCTATAGGATGATATTCAAAGCTAGGCTGGCAAACTTCACAAGACCCTGTCATTCAAATAAATATAAAAATTCAAATAAAAATAAATAAAAGGACTGTGAGAGGCCTTGCCAGCATGTATAAGCCCCAAATTTAATATTCAGTGCTGGGGGAAAGTAAGTCAATCAGGGTAAAGAAAATAAAAGAAAAAAAGAGAAAAACCTATCAACCACTAAAAAAGGAAAAGAAAAAGATAGCCTAGACTAGCCAAAGGCCAGCTGACCTTGGAAACAAAGCCTGAAAACATTACAAAGACGTCCCTTCTCCACTAGGATCCTGGCCAGACAACTCCACAAGGAGCCAACTTCGGTGATTATAAGAGAAAGCTGCATTGTCTGTGCCTGTCTGCTCTCTTGCTCTGCTCTCTAATTTTAGACATACTGGCCTTGACAGCAGCTCTTAACAAAAAAATCAGTAGCAAGCAATCCTAAACCTGACACTTCCACACTAAGAGTGCAATTGCCTACCAACTTCTTGTAGGTTAAAAGCTTCTATACAATGACAAAAAGAAAAAAAATCACAGGAGGCTGAAACATATCACTATTTCTTTCCAATGATGTTACCCTTTCCATTTTCAAAAAATGCTAAAGTCTCTTATTAAATATATCCCCAAAAATGTTAGTGGCTGATGAGAGACTTACTGAAAATATAGCAGTCAGAAAACTTCTCTAAAGGGTCAAATAGAAAACATTTTGGGTTTTGTGAGCCAAAGTCCCTTTGGTACAATGGCAGTTATAGCAAGAAAGACACCACAGACAGTATACATAAATAGGTGTGGCTATGTTCCAATAAAACTTTATTTAGAGAGACCTGCTGGTTATGGCCCAAGGCTTACAGTGTGTGGACCTCTGTTCCAGGGTCATAATTAGTAAATTATCACAAGTAATGGGTATCAGTAGATAACCAATTTATAAAATAATGGATGTTGCTCTATCTTAAAATATGGAGCCATGGAAAAAAGATTTAGATCATAATCTATAGATATAATGACCCATATAAAAACGAGCTAAACTAAAATTTAGAATGCATAATTCAGGGATAGAACAGTATAACCTATATCCTACTTCCCAGACCTCCCTAAAAAAAAAAAAATTAAAAAGTTAATGCTTCATTCACTGCTTAAAGAATTACATTTCCTGAGAGGGTGTCTGTCCCTAAAATCCTAAGTATGCAGCCATATATAGGGTAAAATTTGTTCTTGAAAAATAGAATCACTAACTAGCTAATAATATTATTTACTGTGTGTGGGGCACTTTTCAAAGTAGTATGCAGGAACTGATTCACGTCTCAGAACAACTTCATCAGGTAGGTGCTGCCCTTATCCCTCGCTTATAAATGGGAACCCTGAGAACCAGAAACCATTCAGCCCAGACCACCAGGCTAGTAAATGAAGGCCGCGGGACTGGCCTCCAGGTCTCCTCACTACAGGGTCTTCCTCCCTAATAGCAGCTCTCTGGAGAGGAAGATCCAAAGGAAGGCAGAGCAGCTGTCAACCTTGGGAATTCCACCCAGCTGTTCTTTGTTGATCAGCAAATATTTACCGACTTCTAAACTACTTGATAGTGTTCTACATATATTATGTTACTTAATCCTACTTAGGAACAACTGGTAACCTGTTTTACAAATCTGAATGTTGGTTTTTAAGAGATGGAAGTATCTAGGGTGATTCTGTGGGGTTAACATTCATTTGCAAATAAGGTGACTATTTTCTGAGCAGGTAATTATAGGAGATTGCTGTTACCAGGGAAAGAAGACCATCCCCAGGCTACCTGGCACCATGTCCTTATGGTGGAGGGCTATGTATGTCACAGAGGCCTCCAGCTTTTACTTGTTCACAAGAGATTTGTCCTATAGGCCAGGGCTGCCTAGAATTCAGTACCTTTTCCTCCACCTCACCCCACTGGTAACTAAAATATGTTTTTGTGTGATTATTGGTTCAATCCTTCTTTGCCTACCCAGTCACCATGCCATTGCTGGTGCATCAGACTCTGAGAGCTTACCTGGCATCTGTCCTATTGTTCCAAAGAAGGGATTGCTGGCACACATTTTGGACTATCTCATTTTGTATGCTTTGGCCTAAGACTATAGCTATTGGGAATTCTAAAGTTAGGATCTACTTATTTCTCAGCCTTTGCCACATATATGATACTGTAATTAGTAAAAGGTAATCTTTTAATCAGAAATAAAGTTAGCATTCCAATACTGTCTTAGTTGATTCTGGGTAATGCTGGAGAAAGCAAAAAAAAATCTTTTTTAAAATTATATCATTCTAGCCAGGCATGGTGGCTCACACCTGTAACCCCAGCACTCGGGAGGCAGAGACAGGAGGATTGCTGAGTTCAAGGTTTGCCTGGGCTACATAGTGAGCTCAGAGCCAACCTGAACTACAAAGCGAGACCCTGTCTCAAAAAAAAAATTATATCATTCTAAGGCCATGAATCTAATAAATGTAATTGAGATTTTTCTTTTCAAAGTCAATTCAGTAGGATCCTTCTTGGAAAAAATTTTTGTTGAACATATAATATATATTCTTATTACATTTGCCTCGAACTTTATTTAAGAAAATATCTAGAATAATTTCTACATAATCATTAAGGAAATAAGTTTGGCAATGTATTTTTTTTTTTTGAGACAGGGTCTCACTTTGTAGTTCAGGCTGGCCCTGACCTCCCTATGTAGCCCAAGCAAGCCTCGAACTCAGCAATCCTTCTGCCTCTGCCTTCAGAGTGCTGGGATTACAGGTGTGAGCTACCACACCTGGCACTGTGGTATGTAGTTACAGGGGCTTGAACCAGGGATCTTGTACTTGCTAGGCAGGCGCCAGGACCACTGAGCTAAATCTCCAGGCCTGGCAATGTATTTTTATTGTACGTATGATCAATACTGCTTTTTAGTATATGTGCTGCCGAAGTGAGCATGATCAATACTGCTTTTGACATCTTACTCGTCCCCTTTGGGTTGATTTTGCTATATCATTTAGACTATTTTCAGCAATGATCTAGAAGTATGAATAATCTTTGCTTATATTTCTATTGCATCTACTTTGGAGCTTAGCTGGACATGGAATTCTAGATTCACAGTTAGTTTTGGAACTTTGAGGGTAGTGCTGGCTTTTGACATCACTTGTGGCCATCACTTTGTCTTTCCATGTAGGAATAGAGTCTTTCACTTTTTAGTAGCTTTTAATATTTCCTCTTTGTTATGAATATTCTATTGCTTCCTTATGTTTTTCCTCTATGCAGAACTTTGTTTTTACTTGAAAATATTCTTACTGAGTTTAATTCTAGAAATTTTAGCTATTATCTTTTCAAAATTGGTTTGGTATCTCTTACTCTCTTCTTGACAAACTCCTATGATAACAACAATGAGGCCTCTTCTACTATGTACAACTGCAGCTTTATAGTCTTCATTGATTCTGTACTATATTATGTGTAAATTACATGTAAATTTCTCATTGTCTTTTAATTCATTAATTCTACCTGTGCTAGGTCCAATGTAGTTTTTATTCTATCAAGTAAGTCTACTTGAACACTATATTTATTTCCAGAATTTTTTTGCTAATTTATCTTTTTGTTTTTGTTTCATAACATCTTATTTTTCCCACAGTCTCTTCCTTTATTCATTTAACTTAATTTTTTGTGGTACTGAGGATTAAACCCAATCCTTTCACAATGAGCTGCATGCCTCACCCATTTTTAGTTTTTTATTTTAAAACATGTCTTGCTGAATTGCTGTCTAGACAGAGCTCAATCTTGGAATTCTCCTGCCTCGACCTCCCAGAGTGCTGGGATCACAGGCACGAGTCACTACACTGGGCTACTTCCTTTATCTTCTGAGTAACCCAACTATTTTTCTCATTCTCTTTTCTATGTTTCATTTGGGGTATTCTATTAGTTTTTGTTGTTGCTGTTGGCTTTCTCAGGTACAGTGGAATTTTTATGTGCACATTCTTTTTCAATGGGAGATTTTAGTTTCTTTCCTCCTCTCAGTATCCATGGCCCTCTCTCCCTGCAGAACATTTTTATTCTTTCCTGTACTGGCACCTGGACTTCAACTGATGGGTTGAGGCTCTTGTCCAGAGTATTATCCTGGGTATAGCAAAGTGACCAAAAGATGAAAGTTTAGTCTGGGAGACAAGATCTGCTTTCTCTGGCCTCTATGGAAGGCAGATTCTGATAAGCCATTGTTTGTTGGTCACAGTACATTTGCAGTTTCCTTTCTCAGGCTGAAGAGATATGGCCTATACAAGGACTGTGTCCTGTCTCCTACTTTGCATGGAGTACTTTTTGTCACTATTATCATGTAAATTTCAAACCCCCTCTTTGCAAACCTGTAGCCTGTCTGACCAGAAGCTTCACTTTTTTTTTTTTTTTTTTTTTTTTTTGAGACAGGGTCTCGCTTTGTAGTCCAGGCTGGCCCTGAGCTCACTATGTAGCCCAGGCAAGCCTCGAACTCAGCAATCCTCTTGCCTCTGCCTCCCAAGTGCTGGGATTACAGGCGTGAGCCACCACGCCCAGCACTGCGGTATGTGGTATTGATTTCTGGTGGGCGCGAGTCACCACGCCCAGCATTGTATGTGGTTACCGGGATCAAACTCAGGACCTTGCACTTGCGAGGCAGGCGCTGGAACCACTGAGCTAAATCTCTGGCCCAGAAGCTTCATTCTTAATAACTGCTTTGTGACTCTGTTATATTTCTGGTTTATGGATATACTTATTACTTTTTTCCTGAAAGAGGCCATTTCTGTTTGATTACTTTTATTTTACATGTGATAGTGTTGAAAAGCCTCAAAATAAAAATGTATAATGGCAAACTGCTCCAAAATTCAATTTCTAAAATATTCATTACTATCACTATGATGATCTCAATATTCTTTATTGTTGAGCAGAGACAATACTTATATTCTTTTTCCTCTTTATTTTCACCAGCAAACAAAGAAAAACTTGATTGTGCCTTACTGATAGATTCCTTTACTTATTGCCTTGCTAATTGGGAGTAGATAGCTCCAAATGACTAATTTAAGTCTACAAATCTTGAATCTGGTGCTTTAGACCACTTGGCTATCCTGACACTAAATGTACATTTCTTAAGAGAAAAAAAAGAAGGTTGAGAAGCAAGGACAATTCAGTGGTCCTTCTTCTTTTATCATCTGCATCGTAGCTTTAAACTCTGCAGTTTTATTTAATTATAACTCTTTTTCTTCCTTTTTTTTGGAATAAGGACAGAATATTTGGCCTTGTATATGCTAAGAGCATTGTCTACTACTGAGCTATATCCCTAGCCCTTTATCAAATTTTTATCAGAGATATGCAACTATGTGTTCATGTATTTGTTTAGCTCTTAAGTAGCAAAGCTGAGAGCTATAATAGCTCCAGAAGTGCAGAATTATAATTTTTGTAGTTATTTTCTTAATAAGATAGAAGAAAGGTTTTTTTTTCATATTCATTTGTGTCACTTATTTCCCAAGAGAAAACTTACACATATTCTACTTTTTGAAGGCTGCTTGCCTGGGATATCATCTTAATTACATATGCATGTTGCTGGCCTATAAATGTTTATTATGCACAAGAATTGAGGAATATAAATGAATCACACTTAATGGAACATAGATATTCCTGAAAATTAGTGCGTGTATTGAATTTCAATCAGTCAAGTTGTATTTTTCTTCGAGTTATAGTTTCAAATATGTTTCCAGAGGAAAAGAAACTATAGTCTGAAATACAGTAAAAAGGCCTGCATTAGGAAAGTGAACTTACCAGTGAAAGATTGAGCTGGAAAATAATAATGATAGAGCAATGTATTCTGTAATTCAAATGTAACACTACAAAATACATTATACAATGTCAAGAAGGATGCTAAATGTCAAGGAAATTAAAGTAAAATCTAATGTTATTGAAGGAACACCTGGAACTTCTAAACAATCAGTTAATGAAGGGTGTTTTGAAGAATTTTTCTACTTTCCTATATCTCCAATGAGGAAGATAGAAAGAATAGACATTAGAGACAAACTTAAGTTTGAATCTTAAGCACTGTTCATTATCTGTGAATTTCAATAGTTAAGTAACCTTTCTGAGGCTCAGTTTCTATGCTTCTAAAATGAAGATAACAGAAATTACATTTCAGAGTTAATGGAATTCAAAAGAAAAAAAAGCTAAAATAACTGATGTATAGAAGGAACTCCATATGGCAACTATATCTTTTATCATCACACGCTGGCTTTCCTCCCAGGAGAAAGGAAAAATGCAAATACTAATACATATGACTGTACTGCTACTCTATGTGGTGTAGAGGGAGCTGGCAATGCTCAGTTACTTTACGTCTTTTCTCTGAACTGAATCTGACTGGAAATCATGTTCCACACTGACTCCCTTAATAGGAAGGAAGGCATGACAACATCAGGACAAGATTAAATGAAAATATCAAGGATAACTACTACCCCTGAATGCTCCCTATGATCCAACTATAGTCCTTAGATGGTGTACTAAGAGTCTCAAACATGATCTTGTGTAATCCTCACTGCAACTCCCTAGGATAAGTATTAGTATTCTTTTGAAGAAGAGGACATTAAGTTTACAGTTTACATAACTCACCTACGGATTAGTGACACACCAGAAATCCAAATCTAGATCTATATGTGCAAAGCCTTTTGTAAAAAATGACAAATATAGAATATCAGGAAGACAAGAGTCAAGAAACAAGTGACTTGAGGAGAACTTTTATTAGGTCTCTGTCCTCACTAATGACCACACACTGAGCTCTGAAAGCCTTGGAGTTTTATGAGGGACATAGAGGGAGCAGAGAGGGAGCAGTATCTTTTGGTATTTGTGGTATGTCCCTTTCAATCATACCTCAGTTCATGCTAGTGAGGTGATTATTGGAGGACAGGGCCTGGTCACCAGCAGAGTCGACCAAATGATTAGGGTCCTGGAACTTTCAGCCTAGCTCTGAGCCCCTGTCCTCCAGGGAGCAGACAGGAATAAAGATGAGTTAAATACCAATAGCCAGTGATTTAAAGAATCATGCTTACATAAAGAGAGATCAATCAAAACCCTAAATAATGTGTTCGGAGAACTTCAGGGCTAAGGGACATCCCCATGACAGAAGGGAACATAGCCATAGATGGCCCTATATGCTCAGGACTCTGTCTGACCTTATGCAATGTACCTTTGCATCTGTTTGCTTATTTGAATCTTCAAGTACTTGTGAATGGCATCTGAAGTGAGGAGAATTTTTTTGGAATTTGGCATTTACTTTGTAAGTTTCTGCAGTAAATCTGGATATCATTAGAATAAAGCTGTAAGACACCTAACTCCAAGGAAGTTGTACGTTTTGCTTTCCCTTGGGAAGGGTCAGCAGAGGTGCAGACTAACTGGCTGACCAGGTAAGCCAAGAGGACAGCAAGTCTGGGGAGAAAGTATGAACTGGGTCTACGGCTTCAAGGATTCCAGCGTTATCTTCCCAAAGTGCCTGCATCAGAGACAACCACAGGAGAACATTCTGGGTGGGTGGTCGTTAGACACAGACCCCCCTGAGAAGTTTATTTCCAGGCCAGGAAGGACATCAGTTCCATCCTCCGTGTTGAGAAACCAGGCCTGGCAAATGTTGACATTAAGTTGAATAATGTGATTGAACGTTGGCCTACATCTAGCAGAGAACAGAGGCCTGATAGCTTTTCTCATCAAGCAAAGTGAACAAGAACAGCACAGTTTGGACAGTTACCATAGTCTGGGGTAAAGGGACAGGCGTGGGGGGCTCTGGTGCAGGGAGTACCCTAAAGATAGGCAAAAAACAAAACAAAACAAAATTAAAACCAAAAACAACAATAAAAAAAAAAGAACTTGACTTGATGGATTCCAAGACTACACATCCTGGAAGGAAAACACTTATTCCAAACACAGAAAAAGTATTTTGACACAATCTTTTTAAGTTTCTTTCTTTTTTTTTTTTATTCTTTGTTTCTTTCCTTCATCAGTGTTTTGGGTTTCTGGAAGTGTTTCTCCTCTTTTTGCCTCTCTTCCCCTCCATTTTAACTTTTTTTCTTCTTATACCTCCTGAATTGTTTTTCTTTTTATTTCTTTTTTCTTTTTGTTCTTTAGTGTGACTGTTTTCAGATACTAGCAATTTCCTTTTACTCCTCAGTAGGATCCCTATCTCTCTGTTTTTCTTCTGATTTTATTACTATAACTAAAAAGGTTGTCCTTTTTATTATTGGTATCCATTAGTTTCCTGTGGATGCCAGTATCTGGATCTGGATTGTCTTTGTGTCATCCATAATAATGTGGTCTTCTCCCAGAAAACCATAGATGCTTCAGCCTCCCCTTTCAAATAAGTGGATATACCTGGATGCTGGGATGAAGGCAAAAGCCAGAAGTTAGCCAGGCTCAGGGGAATCACTGACAAGCAGACATTAACTAAGGAGGTCTCTGTGGTAACAAAGCTTTCCATGATAGCCTACAAATCTCAGAACAAAAAACAATCAAACGGAAACTCAAGACAAGGCAAAAAATGTCTCCCAAATCTCCCAGCTACCACAAAGGTGATCCATGGGTCATCAAAGGGGAGAAGATCAGAAGCCACATACTGAATTATCTGAAGGTAACAGGGATAACCGAGCCCAAGGATTAATATAAAAAAGAAATAGGTCTAAATAAACACAAAAAAATTGGTGAGTGTCCAAAAGATCTAGTAAAAACCTAGCTGAGCTAAACAAAGTGATGCAAAACACAAATGACCAGCATAAAAAAGTATCAGAATCTGTAAAAAGGTACAAAATTCAAGAGATTAAAAATTTTACCAAAACAGGGGTTAAGAGAAATGATCATTGTAGGATAGAGTATCAGAACTGGAAGACTGTTGTTGCAAAACAATTAATGAGAGATATCTTAAGAACCAAAAAAGAACATTAAAAATGGATCTGAGAGCTGGTAGATGACATAAATGAGAAGAATCTAATATTAATTGGATTAGTGAAAAAATCAGAAGGCAACACAAATGGCATTCAAAACCTGTTTACTACAATTATGGCAGAAAAATTTCCAAATAAAATGAATTAATACACAAATAAGTGAGTTATAAATAACCCAAATAGTCATATCACAAATGATCTTCTCAATGACACTTTATAGGCAGAATCCCAATTTAGGAATATAATCTTAAAAGTGGTTAGCAAAAAGCAACGAATCCCTTATGAAGGAAAATCCTTCAGAATCATCACAGAGTTCATTCAACAAAAATCTTAAAGGCCAGGAAGGCTGAGAACGAAGTGCCTCAAGCCATAAAAGAAAACAGTTCCCAACAAAGACTGATATAACCTGCAGCCATCTCTCCAAATTGATGGAGAAATGATTTATTTCCATGATAACACCAAACAAATTCATGACCACCAAATCAGCCCTTCAAAAAATGCTCAAGGAGATCCTAAAAAGAGACAATAGAGCTAACAAAGACAAAATGTTCAAAAGAATGAATATACTAAATAGGGAGAACATTTAAATAGGAGAAGAAAGGGAATCAGCAACAGACAAATAATGCAATGATAGGAATAAGTCAATACTTATTAGAAACCACATAGCACAGTTACTAGAATGGAAAAGTAATGCCAGTACTACCTAGCAGAACTTATGGGACACAATGAAAGCTATCCTTAGAGAGATGTTTGAGTTATGAACACCCGCAGCAGAAAAGTAGAGTGAGCCCAAATTAATAACCTGATTCAACTCACTGTCCTAGCAAAATGAGAATAGAAGCCCAAAGCTAGCAACAGGAAGGAAATTATAAAGATGAGAGCAGAAATCAATAAAATTGAGACTAAAAAACAACAAAAAGAGTCAATGAATCCAAGGGCTGATTCTTTCAAAAAATAAACAAAATAGAGAAACCTTTAGCTCATCTTACCTCAAAAGGGAAAAAAAAGACTCATCAATGCAATTAAAAAGATGAAAGCAGGCCATCCGTTTCCGACAGACTAAGGACCGCCCACCGGCCCACTGTACCCCAGGAGCAGTGCAAACTGGGCTACCAGGAGCCATCAGTTTCCGGTGGACTGAGGACTGCCCACTGGCCTACTGCATCCCGGAGCGGCGCGGACTCAGCTACCGGGCACCATCCGTTTCCGGAGGACTGAGGACCACCCACCAACCCACTGTATCCCGGAGCGGTGCGGATTTGGATAGCGGGCGCCGTTTCCGGTGGACTGAGGGCCGCCCACTGGCCCACTGTACCCCAGAGCTGTGCAGTGAGGAGTCAGGTATGGACCCTGGGCACCATCCCAACCACTGAGGGTTGAGGGCCTCTGCCCAGCCCCAACCTCACCCCAGAGCTGCATTGTGAGGACCCAGGTCCTAGAGGAGCCAGAGCCATCTCCTGCATCCCTCCACAGGAGGTGTGCTCCTAGAGCCACACTGAGAGACAAGGCAAGATGAAAAAAAGGTGGGGGGGGGATCTAGCTTCTATTTTGCCATCTACTCCTAAATCCTTCTATTCAACTCTTGTCCCCACAACCTCTCCTATCTTCCTGTCAGATGCAATATCCAGAAGTAAAAGACTCTTAGGCTGCCTTATTTCTTCTTCTGTACTAGTATAAGAAGGTGTGCAAAGTCTCCAACGGGCTTACAGCATAAAGTTGGTACTGTTGTACATATGCCCTTTTATCCTCTATTACCTGGTGGCATATTTGAGGTTCTAGGATATAGGTGATCTCCATAAATCTGCTAACCCTATTTCATTCTCCTCCTGTCTCCCTACCTCCCAGATTCACCAGTGACCTCTTATTCACAAAGGGTTCAGGGGCACATTTATGAACTGTATGTTGTATACACATTGCTGATTAATTCTAAATTCTGGCATATAGACAGAGGTAACTCATAAGCTCAAAGTCTCCAGAATAGAATATAACAAAACTTTTTATCTTATTTAGTGTGTTTAATACTGATATTGGCATTTATTGTATTATGATAACAAACATGATGTGATTGTTCTGCTCAAATACCTCCCATGATGTGTCAGAAGTGAGAACTCTCAAGGGTCATTACAGATTCAAGGAGGACCCCCCAGGAAGGTACCACAGCCAAAGGGCTCCAGATAATAGAAAGAGACCGGCAAAAAACACTGCCCTGTCATCAGACAAAGAGGAGCATTAATAACAACGAAAGAGTAGAAATGAGAAAATACACAAAAAACCATTAACAATGAAAGAGTAGAAATGAGAAAATACACAAAAAACCAGACACAAAGATCACCACCACAGGGAAATTTAGAGAAAAGGGAAATAGGGCAAAATGAAACTCAAACATCAGGACTCTTGGAGATGGTAACTAAAGCAGATCTAGTAAAATGGAAATCAGAACTCATCTCTGAGATCAAAACAGAGATACTGTCCTCAGTGAAAGACTTCATTAAAGAAGAGATCAGTGAGATGATAGAATCCAAGATAGCAGAAGCAATGGAACCTTTTAAACAGCTTCAAGCAGAGTTCCAGGGAATGATGGAGAACGAAAGCTTGCACAATAGGATGCATGAAGCAGAGAATCAAATCTCAGACCTAGAGGACAGCATAGCAGCCAATGAGAAGGGAAGGTATAATCTATGGAAAAGAGCAAGGGACCATGGGAAATCAATTCAACAGCTTCTAGATGACTCAAAGAAAAATAATATAAGAATGATTGGAGTCACTGAGGAAGCAGGAGACAGTGTAAAAGACATAAAAAGCTATTGTCAGAGATAACAACTGAAAACTTCACAGGAAAAGAAATAGACATACAGATAAATGAGACCTATCAGACTCCAAAACGTGATGGCATAAAAATATCTACACCTAGACATATAATTATCAAGGTTCCAGATGTACAACAAAAGAATGAAATACTGAAAGCAGTGAAAGAAAAGAAGAAAATCACCTACAAAGGGAAGCCAATTAGGATCACAGCAGACATTTCAACAAAAAACACTCAATACAAGGAGAGTGTGGAGCAAAGTATTTCAAGCATTGCAGGAAAACAACCTCCAACCTAGACTGTTGTATCCTGCAAAACTATCTTTCAGAATAGACAGGGAAATAAGATACTTCCATGATAAAGAACACCTGAAAAACTTCACAAGTATGAAACCTGCACTCCAAAACATCCTAAAGAACATTTTGAAAAAAAACACAGAAAATTCCATACCCATGAGACCCAGGAGAGTGAATTCATTGGGGCAAACAAGAAACTAAATAGAAAAGGGGAAAAGCAAAGAAGAAAAGAACCAAGAAGAGGGAAACATGGCAGCTCTGAATATGTCTATATCAGTCATAACCATTAATGGCAATGGACTCAATGGGCCAATTAAAAGATACAGACTAGCAGATTGGATCAAGAAGCAAGATCCTACAATCTGCTGCATACAGGAAACACACCTAATTCAGAAGGAAACCCATAGACTGAAAATAAAAGGTTGGAAAACAATCCTCCATGCCACAGGAAA
>PVIC010007965.1:0-47154 GCA_004025085.1 Thryonomys swinderianus | reverse complement strand
TATAGGCATGTGGAAAGATTCGTTGGCATACAACTGGTGTGTGATTCAGATCTTTCTGTGAGGTTGAAAGGTTTTATAAAAAATTCACACTGCTATTTTTCTCCTTTGAGTGTGAGTTATGAAGAAAGGAAAGGAGGAATTAGGTAAACTGGAGATGTAAGGGGGGTGGGATATTAGATAGGCTTTATGTTGAGCTGGAGTTTGTTAGCCAATACGAGCAGTCATATGTATGGAATGTATGCAATGCATTGTATGTATGTATGCATGCATGTGTGAATTTAACCACTGTGACAGCTGGTTAAATGTTATCACTATTTGAGCATAACTTAGATATAACTAAATAAACACGTAAAAGCAGCAGCGGGGAAACTTGATGGAGCATGAGCAGGAACCAGGCAGGAGAACCAAGCTGATCTAGATGTCATCTTTTTCTCCTCGCCACACTCTCAGTTTGTTTTTAGTCAAATGTCAATTATCATTTTCGAACACTTTTGGTGAAGAGGTAAAACTACACACTTTATAAAATCGAGGCACTTGAGTTCACACTTTTTAAAACTCTGTGCAACAAAATGGCAAGTATATACAAAATTCTGCCTTCATGAACCACAACAGTAATGGTCTATTATTAAGTATCTGCACAATAGCTGAAGTTGTACAAAGAACAAGCTCCCTTTTTTCACTGGATACCATGAAAACATATGGCCATTCAGACTGGGGATTTGACAGACACAGCTCTAAAATGTAAGCATTATGTTAGTCGCTTCAGGAAATTCACCTGACCAATCAATTAGTAAAATTATACCAATCAAACAAAAGTCTGAATTTTGATAAACTTTTCTTTAGCACTATAACTGTGACAGTCAGCTGTACTTAAAACTTTTTGAAAGAATCTATGGTGATACTTTTTTTTTGCTATCTTAAGCTAGGAAACTACTTGGAAACTACGCACAACTCTGTGAGCTAATATATTACTTACTGTCTTTCTTTTTAGTAGTACCAGGGATTGAATTCAGGACCTTGTGCTGAGCTAATATATTATTAATGATCAATGCATAATGCTAGAAAATCATGTACAGCTAAGACCAAATCAAAGTACAATAGAATCCAGATGCATTTTAACATGGCATAATACAAAAAATTTTATTAATATGGTTTCAGATTTTACACTGTTGTTCACCTTTATGAAACCACCACTTACTGAATTGCGATGAATTATCAAAGAATGTCCACACATATGCGACAAAGCTGTCAAAGATAGTCTTTCCTAACAAGATGCCTACATAAGACAGAGATTTCTTTACATACTTCAGCAAAACAGCATAACACATGGTGTAGGAAGCAAGGCAAATGTGAGAATCCAGCAGTATTCTAGCAAGTCAAACATTAACGAGATCAGCAGAAAGGTAAACCAGCCACGCTTCTTGCACATTTACATTTGTTTTTGGAAAATAGAGTTATACTTCATAGAAAATAATCTCTATGTTCACTTGTTATGATTTAGTAATGCTGAATGCTGTCTTTAAAGGAATTAATCAACCAGGTGTGGTGGTACATGCCTGCAATCCCAGCTCTCAGGAGGCTGAAGCAGGAGGATTGCCTCAAGCTTGAGGGCAGCCTAAGCTACATAGTGAGTTCAGGGCCAGCCCGAACTACAAAGTGAGACCATCTCAAAACACTAGGAAGGAAGGAAGGAAGGAAGGAAGGAAGGAAGGAAGGAAGGAAGGAAGGAAGGAAGGAAGGAAGGAAGGAAGAAATTAACCAATATTTCTAATTTGAGTTTCAAGGTATGATAACTCCCAACAAATATGGCTCACATAACAAAAGACCGATCTTATGAGAAGATAAAGGGGATCTGGAACCAAAACCACCAAAACCCAAAAGCATAGCCCCAAATATTTCTATCATCTTATTCTACAAGCAGTTTCCTTTTTGTTGTTGTTATTTATTTAAATCGAAAAATACCTACAGAGTGAAATATTTTCCCTTTTTCTGTCCTGGTTCACTTTTTTTATGAACTACCCAGGAAACAGCTTGCCTAAGTCTGAGGGTAAGAAGTTTATTCATACATAGAAAGAACAGCTCGGTGTAGGAAAAAACTGCCTGCCCTGCAGAAAGGAAGCAAATCCAACTCTGGAAATTGGAGGCTGAGACTCAGGGCTCACAGCTCCCAGCGCAGCTGAGCCTGCCTCCCTGGTGTCTGAGGACCCTGACGGTGCGAAGGGGAATTGGGACTCCCAGCCTGCAGCCTCCTCTCCCTGTCAGCTGGTGGGATCCTCCAGAGAGGCAGCGCAATGCTGCATCACTTGCCAGGTAGGAGGAAACACCAGCTGAACTGGTATTTTGGGGGACAAGACGCTCGTGCTGAGTGTAAGCACAGGCATTAATTCGGTGACATTCCAGGAGCCCAGATGGCACAAAAGTTATAAGTAGAAGTTCAGGTTTCTCTCAATTCTGAACAGCAATAAATGGTTTATTGCGCTGGGGTTTATTGTGCTCCATCTACCACAATGGCTACTATGTGCCCACCTAAAGGAAGGGTGGACAGTGAAGGGTGGAGCTAGTTCAGGATAAACGACCAGGCCAGACACTCTGGGATAGGCCCAAGGCTCAAGTCTGTTAGGGAGCAAAGTAAACCGGCAGGTCTGCTCTTGCTGAAAGAAAAGGGAACTGAACAGAGATCCACTCTGGGGCATCACAGACCTACAGACACAATTGAATGAAGACTGTAAAACTGTCGGGTGGTGGCTCACGCCTGTCATCCCAGCACTCGGGAGGCAGAGAAAGGACTGCTGAGTTCGAGGCTTGCCTGGGCTACGTAGTGAGCTCAGGGCCAGACTGAACTAAAAGCAAAACCCTGTCTCAAAAAAAAAAAAAAAAAAAAAAGACTGTAAAACCAAAACGTCTCTCAGGTAATGTTCATCTGGTTTCATGATTTTATTATATCAAAAGGCAGATATTGCCAAAGCTGATTTTCACCAATACTGTATCTGCATAAATACCTGAGCCAGTCCCCAATTCATAAAGAAATTGGGAATTAAATGCTATTTTGTTAGAATTTCCTCCTCAAATCTAATCTTAAAGACAATGCTATAAAATAGTAATTGGGTAAAACAGAGCTACATTTTATACACAGAGTAGATTAAATAGACTTTGCAAGCTGATAAAAAAGCTAAAGATTATACTATTACCACAGATAAATTCAGCATATTTTCTAAATATGAACACATGCAACTCCAAGCCACCAGTAATGATAAACATTTTTGCAACTATTATTTGAACAGTAAAATTCACAGATTCTTATATTCTCCTGAGTCCCCTTACAAACGGGGAAGGGGATTTTCTGGAGGTCAAGAACATCAGAGCTACAGCTCTGACAGTAAATCTGGGAGCAGAAGAAAAAAGAGCCACTCTGGGCTTACCTGTGATCAAGGTGACTGAAGTCTTGTAAATTCAACTCCCTGGTGTCTTGTGTTAAATAAATTGTATCCACATCCTATTTGAAATATAATTCAGTCATAAAATTAATCTATGCTGTTCAAGAATTAATCTATGATGTTCAAGAAAGCAAGACAAATCTCAAGAAAATTAATCTATGATGTTCAAGAAAGCAAGACAAATGCAGAGAATTAGACAATACCATATACACATTTTTATGTAATCCAAGGAAAAAGATCTTAAGCAAACATGAACTTGGGAAATGGAAGGGGGACAAGGGAAGGAAGGAGGAAGGGATTGGTGGACAGACAGAGATAGGCAGACATGAAAACTATTCTCCAGGAGTGTCTGTGGGCATGCACACGTATACAGATATCCTTACCCATTGTACTTCCTCTCGGTATGAAAATCCAAGCCAGTCACAGACACAGGCATACATCTGAGAAAATCCACCTAACACATAAGACAAAAACGTTGCAGTCTTGACCAGTCTTCAGCAAAAGGAGTTTTAAATAAAAAGGAAAAAGCTTAAATATGGCTGCTGTGGACCATGCTGATTATCCTTTCTGTTTGGGGAAAAGAGTGAAGATTCTTCCCCCATCCCATAGAGAGCAAATGGCAGGATGCAATTCAGCATAAATATAGGACTTTTGCCCACCAATCTCCAGCCTGCATGTGCTAATTACACCTTGAAACTAATTGTACCTTTACAGTAGCATGCCGGGAATAGAACTTACTTCCAGGCAAGGGTCATCACAAGAGGCTGTTTACATTCTGGGTTTAAAAGGCATGCTCACCACAAGGCCCCTGCTCTGCCACGGTCTGGCTGTCCCAGAGAGCCTGGAGACTGGCCAGGCGCTCAGACGGCTCCATGGAGACCTTTTTCATGATTCTCCTATAAGATCAGTAAAAAAGAGTTCAGAAATCAAGTTTCTGAAATAGTACTACAAGTTTATTTTTCAGTGTATCCTTTTTTAAACAAAGATGAGTCTTACTCCAATTTTGGCAAATATACATTCATCATTTGAGCACTACAGAGAGGGAATCCACAGAAACTAATCCTTTGTTTAACTTCCCTTTATAAACTAAAAGTATTTAAAAATGCAAAGAGTCTCAATGTTGCTTATTAAGATTTTGGTAGAATAATCAGAAAATAATATGCTCTACTTAATGCTTTATTTTGCATATATCAAAAATATATTACCAATTTTCAAAGAACTTAACACAAATCTCCTGTCATTCCTCAGTGTTGTGTGCAAAAGCCACCAAGAAACAAATCACTCTACATTCTAATGGCTATTCCTCTTAGCCTTTCTTTACCTGGGCTATAATTCTACTGGGGTGAGGCATTTCAGTTCCTCCTCATACCCAAAGCAGAGGAGAACAGAGAGGTAGTTAAAGACACAGCATGGAGGCATGCACCCCCAACACCACGGAGGTCTGGACAGCAGCCCATGCCTGAAGCTCTCTGCCTATCCACGCCCACCTGTCTGAACCCAGCCCACAATCCCAAGCAGCAGTGCTGAAGGCAGCCCGAACAGCATATGACTGTGTGGAACATCTACATCGACAATCTCATGGTAGAAGGCTCCTGTCAGGACATGGCCATCTTGGGCTACAAGGACTCGCCCTCCGTCTGAGCCTCCATCCCCAGAAAAACCTTCACCAATGTCACACCAGATGAAGTTGATGTCCTGGTTAGTAAAAACTGGTCAAGTTTTTTGGGTTTTTTTTTTTTTTTTTTTTTTTTTTTTGAGACAGGGTCTCGCTTTTTGTAACTCAGGCTGGCTCTGAGCTCACTATGTAGCCCAGGCAAGCCCGGAACTCAGCAATCCTCCTGTCTCTGCCTCCCGAATGCTGGGATTACACCCGGCATTGTGGTATGTGGTATTGATTGTTGGTGGGTGTGAGTCTGCACGCCCAGCATTGTTATGTGGTTACCAGAGATTGAACTCAGGACCTTGTGCTTGCGAGGCAGGCACCGGAACCACTGAGCTAACTCTCCAGCCCTGGTCAAGTTTATTTTTGCAAATGCACTAACACTTGGGGCCCAGAAATGTTCTGTCATCTGGAACTCACCGTACAGGATGGGGAATTTACCATGAATCTTCATACCAAGAGCACTGTGGAGCCACTACCTTCAACATCACTGTTACCATGACTACCAAGATGCTAGTCCTATTAATGGGCAAAGGAGGTGTCCACAGTGGTATTCATGGTAAATTCCCCATCCTGTACGGTGAATTCCAGGTGACAGAACATTTCTGGGCCCCAAGTGTTAGTGCATTTGCAAAAATAAACTTAACTAGTTTTTACTAACCAGGACATCAACTTCATCTGGTGTGACATTGGTGAAGGTTTTCCTGGGGATGGAGGCTCAGACAGAGGGCGAGTCCTTGTAGCCCAAGATGGCCATGTCCTGACAGGAGCCTTCTACCATGAGATTGTCGATGTAGATGTTCCACACAGTCATATGCTGTTCGGGCTGCCTTCAGCACTGCTGCTTGGGATTGTGGGCTGGGCTCAGCCATGGAAACCCCAGCTAAGCAAATGAAAAGGGCTGAAGTTCACTGTCAATGGCAGTGAGGGACTGGGAAGGACTCTAAAGGGAGGGGGCAGTGCTGGAGAAAAGTAAATGTGTGATGGGAACAAAACAAGCAAGGATATGGAAGGGCCTCCTACCTGCAGTGAACCCAGCACTTATCTCGTCCATCCCTCCTCCTCCCATCATTCCAGATCACTTTTGTGCCCTCCGCCCATATACACACATATATCATTTTTATTTTGGGGATCTTTACTCCATATCCTTTATTGATGCCAAATCCACACAGGCTGGGGGGGTGGAGCTGGATATACAGATAGCAGCCTTCCCATGTATGGTTAGAAAATTTGAGCTTGTTTTTTAGTGTGTTTTTCTTCTGAATTAAAAAAAAATATTCTAATAAAAACAAACCATGCCACCCCATAGTGACATTATTCACTGAACCTATAGAATAAGGGCCTAGTCCATAGAGTTACTGAAAGACAATGAAAGAAGAATAGAATGAAAAGAGAAGGAATTCCTCCAACATTATTAGAACAATTCGTATGTTTTTGAGACTCTCATAGTTTCTGCATACTAATCATTTAATGAATTGCCTATAAAATGATTAATTCACTCAAAATATTTGCTAAAGATCTACAGAATGCCAAAACCACTTCTGGGTACAAGGCACACAATCATGAACAAAACAGACACTACTGTTTATCATTATGAAGCTAGACTGAGGCTCTGAAGAGAATGAACTGGAAGTTCAAGTGTCAGGGCGGGTGACGGCAGGGTTCTTAGCTTTCTCTGAAGGAGGAAGGGCTCAGCATGGAGAGCTTAGAGTTCCTCTTCAGTACAAAGAACGGGTTCAGTATCCCTGGCTCACATTTGGAACTAGAGGTGTTCAAACAGCACTCAAAATGTTTCAGATTTCAAAGCATTTCCCATACAGGATGCTGCTCAACTTGACCAGCTCTGCTAAGGCCTGAAGAAGCATAGGAGATGGTCAGATAAAGCACAGGGAAAGGAGGTCTAGGGTGGGCTAAGAAGTGTTTCACAAGTCCATTGTGAGGAAAAAGCTGGTATAGACCAGATCTCAGCTGAACTCAAAACAGTCATCAAAGTGTGTTCTGGACAAAGGGGTACCAGAAGGCCAGGAATCAGGGGCAGGACCAGCCATGGAGACCCCACCTAAGCAAATGAAAAGGGCTGAAGTTCACTGTCAATGGCAGTGAGGGACTGCAAAGGACTGTAAAGGGAGGGGGCAGCGCTGGAGAAAAGTAACTGTGTGATGGGAACAAAACTAGGAAACAAGCTGGGGACTTGCGGCTGAGTCATCAGCACCCACAGATGTGGGACAGGGGCAGCTAGGGGTTGCAGGTTCTCCTGTGGGTATGCTACACTGATGCTGCAGTCTGGCTGGGAAAGAGGGGACACCCCAGGCATCTGCAGCCCAGGGCCATGAAAAGCCCAAGTGCAAGGGCTTCTCAGGGAGGGACAGTAAAAGGGCAATGGCTGTGGTCAGAGAGGGAAGATTAAGCCACCACTGCACCATGGGGAGGGCTGTTGCAAGAGACAGCAAGGTGTGGGGGGTAGCTGCAAACCCTGGGGATTTTGGGGCAGAGCTCTCAGGTGCTGTGGGCCAGGTCAGCACCCAGGACTGTGACTGGACTTGAGCATAAAGGAGTGAGATAAACCCTACAGGGGGAAATCCTCTATCTGAAACAAAGGTGTCTCTGATTTCAGTATTGGGGATATTCATACATGCATAATGATGTATCTTAGGGGCAGGACACAAGTTTAAACACAAAGTGAATTTATGCTTCACATTTAACTTATACATACAGCCCAAAGGTAATTTTATGATATGTTTAATAATTTTATGCATGAAACAAAGTTTAATAGTGAGGAATTTTCCAAACATTACACTGGCACTCAAAAAGTGTTTGAAATAGAAGGATTTCAGTTTTTGCATTTCCAGAAGGATTTCAGTTTTTGCATTTCCAGATTTATGTTCGAACCATAAATCATACTAGACATGTATTAATTTTTAATGATTGAAATGTGCTACTCCAAATAGCACGCTTGGGCATCTTTAATGAACTTCAATCACCTCACAGAGACTGGGAGAAAATGGTCTGAGTTATGTCCAATTTCTGAGTGGACAGATACGAGCTACTATGTGCTAGAGCCTGAGAAGTTAGCTGGTGGACTCACTCTACTTCTGCAGAAAGTCTCAAATACATGCCAGCATGGTTTTGAATACATTCTGTTGGCAATGAAAGACTTCTAATTCTATTTTCATGATAAAGGCCCAATCTGGGGTTCAGCTGGTATTAAATGTTTTCCTGTGAGTGCTGTACAAATTCACAAGAATTCTAAACACAGCATAGTTTTTCTCCACTTTACCTGAAAACACTGTCAGCAGAGAATTATTATTATAAGAATCTTTAGTTTCAGAGTAACTGGGTTAAGGAAGACATTCACAATTAAAGAGATGTTATAGAACCTGTTTTAGGGGTGCTTGGTTTTGGTCCAACACCCCATTCTGGTGTTTAATGGAATTGTTTTCAGGCTATATAAAGACAGTAAAGCCAGATATTAAGAGATGGCAGAACTGTCAGAAGCAGGGCACAGCTGCATTTAGTAAACTTTGGACATTCCAAGCGGGATTTTGGTCTGACTTTATCTGGGATCACATTTCTTTGTTAAATTCTTGCTTTACTTTAGCAGAACTTCAGGTTCTGCTATTTCAGTGACAAATAGGATGGGGATTAGCTACACAAAGGCAGAAAGAAACACAGGCAAAAATTTTGGATGGGTGGAATAAAGAACAGGAAGTTGGCTGCACTGGATTGGAAATGGACTGAATGCATCCCCTAGAGGTTAATGTCCAAGCTTAGTCTCTGGTATGGCAGAACTGAAGTACTATGAAGAGTTAAGAGGGGTCCTAGAGTCAAGCATGGTGGTGCACACCTGTAATCTCAGGTTGCCCCAGTCCAAGGCTATCCTGCAAAATTTAGCAAGTTTTAAGCCAGCCTAGACTGCAAAATGAGACCTATCTCAAAAAAGTAGTGGGAAGGGAGCCTGTGAGTGATTACATATTATATCCCCTCAGAACTAACCAGTGCTCTTTTCATAGAATGAATTAGCTCCTGTGAAAGCAGGTTGTCCTAAATCAAGCTACCTCATATACTTAACCCTTACCCATGGACAAAGCCATTTCCTTTTTGCTTCTCTGTCCCATTCTGGTAAGGCAAGCAAGATGGGCCCTCACTAGAGACCAAAAAGATGACAACACACAGTATCAGCTTTCAGCCTCCAGCAACACGATATAAAGCTCTTTTGTTTATATCCATCATAGGTATTTTGTTATAACAACAGTAAATAGATAAGAATGGAGCAATTATGCATGCTGAGAGGATCCACAGTTTTGAAAACCAGAGATTCAATTTTATTTCAAAAACAACATCAGGGACTCCACCTACTTCTCTGCCCATGCTGAGTATGGGCTGCTGCTGTGAGGGCAGGTTTCTGACACAGGACTGGTCCACCTTCCCCACAGCACTCAGGCCCTGAGGTCCTGCACAACTAGCATGGGAGGAGAAGCCCACAGAGACCCTCTTCTTTTCTGCACACACTAAATATGTGAGGCAACAGACCTGGAACTTAGGCAGAGGCCTCTGGTATGTGACTGTCCTGTCCGCCACAATGAAAAAACACCCAATGGAACAGTGAAGAAATCCATTGGTGAGTCTGTGAAGTCAGGCCTACCTATAGAATCCTGGACTCTTGCAAAATTCAGTGCTCAAGAGTCCAATCCTCAACTTAGGCATTATAGCCAGAACCTTGACAGGGAACATAGGCTGTCTCCTTGTGACTAGTCAACTCTGATCTGTATCCTACTGCCCATACTAAGGAAATAGAAGATCCACACTGTAAAGGGCCCTTTTGATAGTGCTTTTGGTTTTGTTTCTATTGCTGTTGTTGCTCTGCTTCTTTCTTTTTTCAGACCTCTCTTTCATCCTTCATTTCTCTACTCTCCTGCTGCTGTGTCTGTTCAATTTCAGGTTTTTTCCTTCTCTCAACTGCTTTTATTTTTACAGGAGAGGGAAAATAGTCTCCTGTTAGCCTGCTATCCTATTCTTTTTTTCCTTCATCAATTCTTGCCCTCCACTCAGTATAACTTCCCAGAAGTTAATGCATTTCAGTCTTCCTTAGTCAATCTTTCTTCTGTACTATTACCGGTGAGTGAATGCAGTTTGTAGTGATAATGCTGCTCTCAGTCTGTTTTATTTTGTATTGCCCCTTTTTTCTCTTCTTCCCTCTAGCCTCTATCACTTTCCCAGGGTTTGTGTAATCTTTATATATCCTCTAACCCTATTTTCAATCTCTCCCTCTCCTTCTCTCTCTCTCTACCCCACCCAACTCCCTGGTGACCCTTCATTCCCAAAGGGGATGCTGCTATATTGAAGGACCTGTATATTGTAAATATATTTCTGGTTAGTTCTAAGTTGTGGCATATAGTCACAGATCTAACTCATGAGGTTAAAGATATAAAAATAGTAATTGCCAAAGTTGGTCATTTCCTATACTGTGTCTGATACTGTCGATATACTGGTTACATTATGTCAACCAAGATGATGTGACTGTTCTGTTTAAGTATCTTCCACTGTGTGCCAGAATTGAAATCACTTAAGGGGTATTACAGAACCAAGGAGGGCATCCTAGGAAGTAGCCACCTCTAAGGGTTCTAAATATTAAGAAGAAAGAGACTTGTATTAAATATTGCCCAGTCGGGGCTGGAGGGTTAGCTCAGTGGTTCTGGCGCCTGCCTTGCAAGCGCAAGGTCCTGAGTTCGATCTCCAGTAACCATATACAATGCTGGGTGTAGAGACTCACGCCCACCAGCCATCAATAGCACATACCACAGTGCTGGGCGTGGTGGCTCACGCCTGTAATCACAGCACTCGGGAGGCAGAGACAGGAGGATTGCTGAGTTCAAGGCTTGCCTGGGCCACATAGTGAGCTCAGAGCCAGCCTGAATTGCAAAGCGAGACCCTGTCTCAAAAAAAAAAAAAAATATTGCCCAGCCAAGTGTAGTAGCTCACACATGTAATCCCAACACTTGGGAGGCAGAGGCAGGAGGATTGCTGAGTTCAAGGCTTGTCTGGGCTACATAGTGAGCTCAGGGCCAGCCTGAACTACAAAGTGAGACCTTGTCTCAAAAAAAAAAAAAATGCCCAGACAGCAGGCCAGGAAATAAACCAAAAACAACAGCAACAACAACAACAAAACAGAAATGAGAAAAAAGTTTAAAACCCCAGACACAAAGATCACCACCACAGAGGAATCCAGCGAAAATGGGAATAGAGCAAACTGAAGCTCAAACACTAGGATGCTCTGAGTCAGTAACAAAAGAATATCTAGGAAAATAGAAATCTGCAATAATTTCTCAGATAAAAACATTGATACTGTCTACAGTGAGAGATATAATTAATAATACTAAATAAGAGATGAGGAACATAACAGAATCTCAGATTATAAAAATAATGGAATCTGTTAAATAGCTTCAAACAGGATTTCCAGGAGATGAAAACTTCCAATGAAAGTTCGTAAAACTGAATGAATGAATGAATGTTAAGCCTGAATATCAAACATAAAAGATAGTTTTGAAGCCTGTGAACAGGAAAAAGGATAATTTAAGGAAAATAGCAAGGGACCATGATAAATCAATCCAGCAGCTGCTAGATGATGCAAAAAAGAATAACATAAGACTGCTTAGAGTCCTGAAAAAAACAGGAGACAGTACAAAAGATATATATAAATGTTCACAGATGTAATAGCAGAAAACTTCACAGGAAAAGGAAAAGAATTTGACATACAGATAAGTGAGGCATATAAGACTCTAAGTGGCTGTGATACAAAAAAAATGACACCTAGGCATATAATAATCAAGATTCCAGAAACCCAACAGAAGAACAAAATATTGAAAACAAAGAAAAGAAACAAATCACATACAAAGGAAACCCCATCAAAATCACAGCAGACTTTTCAGTCCATACACTCAAGTCAAGGAGAGTCTGGAGGGAAGTATTTCAAGCCCTAAAACAAAACAACCTCCATCCTAGCCTGATATTTTCTGGCAAAATATCCTTCAAAAATCAACAGGGAAATAAGATACTTCCATGACAAGGAATAGATAAGAAACTATAAGAATAGAATAGATAAGACAAAGGGCCACTATCTAGACTATATAAAGAGCTTTTAAAAATCAGCACCTCCAAATTTAAAGACGTAATTAAAAAATGAGCCCTTGAAACAAACAGACATTTTTCAGAGAAAGATATAAAAGCAGCTAAGAAGTATATGAAGAAATGCTCAATGTCACAAGTCATTCAAGAGATGCAGATGAAAACAACACTGAGATTTCATCTCACTCCATAAAGAATAGCTGCTATTTTGAAATCAGCCAGCAACAAATGCTGGCAAGACTGTGGAGAAAAAGGAGCCCTTCTCCATTATTGGTGGGAATGTAGACTAGTACAACCATTATGGAAATCAGTGTGGAGACTCCTAAAAAAACTAGGATTAGAGGTCCTATTTGACCTTGCTATTCCCTGCTGAGGATATATACAAAAGAATTACAAGATTCATATCACAGCAACATATGCGCACCCATGTTTATAGCTGCTCAGTTCATGATAGCTAAATCTTGGAAACAACCCAAATGCCCATGAACTCTAGCTGGAAAAAGATGTGATTTTTTTTATAAAATGGAGTATTACTCTGCCATAAAGAATGATGAGATTGAGTCATTTATACTCAAATGGACATACCTTCAGGACATACTCATAAGTGAAGTAAATAAGTCACAGATGTGTAAATATCATATCTTTGAAAGTGAAGTTACGAGTCTAGAATACATGACAGATATTGTGAAATTATAAATATTCAAAGGGAAATGGGTAAATAATGAGGGAAAGCAAAAAATTGATGGTTAAAAAAAGGAACAAAGCGTGTGCATATAGGGGTGGGGGTTGTAGGGTGGGTAGCAGAAGGGAAAAAATGAGAATTAAGTCATGTCATATACTGGCACAAGTTCTCAAAATTGAGCATAATCGTGATGTATATATATAATGTAACAATAGAAATCTAAGACTCGAGGTCCTATTTGACCCTACTATTCCTCTGCTTGGTGTGTACACAAAAGAATCATATCTGAGCCAGGCATGGTGGCTCACACCTATAATCCCAGCACTCGGGAGGCAGAGACAAGAGGATTGCTGAGTTTGAGGCTTGCCTGGGCTACATAGTGAGCTCAGGCAGCCTGAACTACAAAGTGAGACCCTGTCTCAAAAAAAAAAAAAAGAATCATACCACAGCAACATATGTGCACCCATGTTTATAGCAACTCAGTTTGTGATAGCTAAATCTTGCAAACTGCCCAAATCCCCATCAATGGGAGACTGGATAAAGACGATACATTGTTTTAAATGGAATGCTAATCATAAAGAATGATAAATTTGAATCATTTATACTCAAATAGATGTATCTTGGAGACAAACTCATAAGTGAAATAAATAGGAGACAGAAGTGTAAATACTGTATCTTTTCTCTAGTATGAGAGACTGAAGTTGCAAATGAATGCCAAAATATATGATAGTTAATGTGAAGAAGGAAAAAAATATGCAAAAGGAAAAGGGCAGGTAGCAGAAAGTAAAAAAGGGAAAGAAAAAAATCAATAATAAAAAACGGAAACAAACCTTACATATATAGGGATTAGGGATTGTAGTGAGAGCAGGCGAGAAATTGAGAATCAAGACTTGTCATGTACACAGTCTCAATGTTGAATGTGATCATAATACAATGTATAAAATGTATCAATAAAAACAATTTTTTAAAAAAGCACAACATGGGGTCGGAGATTTAGCTCAGTGGTTCTGGTGCCTGCCTCGCAAGCGCAAGGTCCTGAGTTCAATCCCCGGTAACCACATACAATGCTGGGTGTGGTGACTCACGCCCACCAGCAATCAATACCACATACCACAGCGCCAGGCATAGTGGCTCACGCCTGTAATCCCAGCACTTGGGAGGCAGAGACAGGAGGATTGCTGAGTTCCAGGCTTGCCTGGGCTACATAGTGAGCTCAGGGCCAGCCTGGACTACAAAGTGAGACCCTGTCTAAAAAAAAAAAAAAAAAAAAAAAAAAAAAAAAAAAAAAAAAAAAAAAAAAAAAAAAAAAAAAAAAAAAAAAAAAAAAAAAAAGCACAACAAAGGACATTCACACTCAGAGTGCTGGGAGATGAGCCAGAGAACAAAGACCAAGGCAGCTCACACAGGCATCCAGGGAATCGCTGTGCAGAAGTGTATGTCTGGGCTACCCCACGTAGCTCTAATTTGAAACAGTACCTATTCAGCATTTTGTCTAATAAGGTATCAATAGCAGAAGAAGTTACATGAAGCAGGAGTGTTTCTTTCCATAAGAGGTAACTAAACTCCTAGAAGGTGGGAACTGTTTTTTCTGTATTCTAACACTTCTTATGGAAACAAGGAGGAAGAAAACCCACCCCTCACAAGTTTTTTTCTGCCTGCAGCTAAATGACAGCAAAGACTAGCTCAGTGGAATCATGACTCTCTCTCTCTCTCTCTCTCTCTCTCTCTCTCTCTCTCTCTCACACACACACACACACACACACACACACACACACGGGCAAAGTGGCTCGCAGGCAGGCAGGCAGACAGACAGCATTTGCTAGGAGGACAGGTGCTACAGAAAAAAGCCCAAACCCTAGAAAATAGAGAGACAAGGCCCATGACTCACTCGCAAGGCAGAGTTAGAGCTGAATCAATGAATTTTGCATTATATGCATTTAATTCACACAAGATTTAGAAAGCAGTTGCATGTGGCAAAACAGTGAACTAGGTGGCAAGCACACCAGCTCTTTATGCAAATCTTATGATAAACTGTTGACATGAAAAATGTCTAAATTATTTCAATCAACATAAAATAGCACCCTAAGCAAGATGGCAACCATTCCTACCAATGGGTCATGTTTCAGTGGTGCCATCCCCACTGCAGCCAAGGCTGCCCTCTGCCATGACAAAGAGAGGGACCACAGCAAGCAATGCTCTTTCCATTTATGCACAGGACTCCTGTCTGCCATTTTTCTTTGTCATGGCCTTATTTGTTTGGTTTCACAGAGGAATTTGCAATACCATTTTTATTACCTTAGGAAAGAAACACTATTGCAACAAATTGACTCTAACAGCCAATTTTCAAAGATATCACACATACAAAAAAAAAAAAAAGATGCCAAAAACACAGGAGAAGATATTATGTTAGATTGTTACTATTCTACCAACAAAAGAGGACATTGACCATATTGAACCTAAAATAAAATCACACAAATGCTATCAACTTATATGTAATTTTTTTAAAACCATAACCATCAGATAAATTCTGTACACACATCACTGATACCACTTCCCACTGGGCAGGCACTCATCCTGGAGCCCTGGCAGGATGTCCTGAGATTCCCGAACACTGCACAGGCAGCTTCCACAAGGTCCAGTCACCTGTGCGACACTACATTAACATCGGCCACCCCACTTCATCTATGAGGGCACTGAGCCTGGGACTGCGTCCCCACACTGAGGACCCAGCCACACTTCCTCCTCCAGTCCACACAGGCCTGTGTGCATACAGCCTCACACCACACCTGTGAGACTGATCTGTCAGTTTACTCCCAAGTGCTTGGGGCCTGTCCCGAGGCTTAGGTGCACAGTTCTCCAGGGCTGGAGCTCATCTCCCTCTCACCATGATGCCCAGAGGCTGCAGAGCTCCATCCCAAGATGTCAGCCTTGAGGACAGCGCACCACTGGCACAGGGCCCCAGGGCCCCAGAAACCCCCATCCCATCTCCTGCAGTGAGAAGCCTCTGCTCAGAGAAATAAACCAAAGCCAAACATTCTTTCCTTAACTTCTCATCTAAATATGACTCTCTCCTCTGAAATCAAAGAGCTTCACACTCTCTGCCATGTGATCTGTAGAATTTCTTTACATTCACTTTAAACTGTAAAATCTTACAGGGCAAAAAGCCTTCACTCTTCTGTGTGTGCCCGAGGAGTTTCTTGAAGTAACACTTGCTAAACTGGTTCCAACTTTTACTGGTGACTTCATTTAATGTGAAAAAACCGAAGTTGAGCCTTAGTTTTTTTGTCTGTTTTTTTTTGAGACGGGGTCTTGTTTTGTAGTTCAGGCTGGCTCTGAGTTCACTATGTAGCCCAGGCAAGCCTCAAACTCAGCCATCCTCCTGCCTCTGCCTCCCGAGTGCTGGCATTACAGGTGTGAGCCACCATGCCCGGCACTGTGGTATGTGGTATTGATTGCTGATGGGCATGAGTCACCATGCCCGGTATTGTTGCATGTGATTACTGGACAAACCAGGGACCTTATGCTTCCCAGGCAGGAACCACTGAGATAAATTTCTGGCCCAGAGCCTTTGTTTTGAAAAACAGTCAAGGATTTTGGTTATAAAGGGACTGTTTATATGTTGCAAATATTTATATATTAGTGCATATTTTATTTTAATCCTGAACTCAAGAATTACATTTGTGTAAAATCAGAAATCCAGAGCATCCATGACACAGTCTCATATACATACAAACTTAGATTATTGGAGAACTAATTACTCAAACTGAGGGTCACTCTCACTCTGCCTCCTCCTGATTCTCCTGTCCCCTGACACAGACTTGTAAACACTCACTCATACCAGAAGCACACTAAGCCAGAATAGGGTGAAGACTGGAGACTGAAGGACTTCATAGTGGGTGTGGTAATATATTCTTGAGATAATTACTCCAAGACTTAACAATTCCAAATACAGATTCATATTCTCTAATTTATTACAAGTAGGATATATGACATTACCAAGGATATATTTTATTTCACGTGTTTTCTTTTACTTATATATAAGTATTTCCCTTAATGTCAGTGTTGACTTAAGACATGCTAGGAATGATGAAGAAAGGATACAGTTAACAGCATTTTCACCTCTCTAGTCACAATAATCAACACCATTATCACTGTATATGTACCTTGCAGCTGCAAAACTCATGTAACACAATCTAGGGAACTTCATGAGTAAAGACATACCACCGCAGGCATAAGCTCTTACCGGTCTATTGTGACACATTAAATTTGAGGCTTTCTGAAACAGAGCAGGGAGAATAAAACCAAAAATGAAACTGCTGGCTTTCCCCCAAATTCCCACAATATTAAGTAAAGCTGTATTTTAAAGAAAATAGAGATTTGAGATATTGCTCTGAACCCTTTTAACAGTCAGGGTATCACAAGCCCTTGCACAGCAAGCCCAAGTTTAATAATTCTCATACCCAGGCCGGAGGATTAGCTCAGTGGTTCCGGCGCCTGCCTCCCAAACCCAAGGTCCTGAGTTCGATCCCCAGTAACCACATACAATGCTGGATGTGGAGACTCACGCCCACCAACAATCAATACCACATACCACAGTGCCAGGCGTGGTGGCTCATGCCTGTAATCCCAGCACTTGGGAGGCAGAGACAGGAGGATTGCTGAGTTCCAGCCTTGCCTGGGCTAATAGTGAGCTCAGAGCCAGCCTGAACTACACAGCGAGACCCTGTCTCAAAAAAAAAAAAAATTCTCATACCCCACCAGTGTTCACGTGGAAAGGAAGAGGCCATCTCGAGGAAACACACACAAACAGTGCCATGGCTGTGACAGTGTAGAGAATGGGCAGCAGCTAATGTGCATGAGCATGATCCCCCAGGGTGCCTTACAGAGCTGAGGATGGGTAGGAATCCTTCTTAAGGAGTGATCTGACCTCCAAGGGTAGCCCTAGTGCCAGTAGTGGTGCCATTACTGGTTCAGACCTTACAGCACCTATCATGCCTGTGTCCTAAGGGAGAGGGAGAGAGACAGAGAAAGAGAGAAAGAGAGAGAGAGTGACCACCCTATGATAGCACCTGGTTGCCCTTCCTGTACATACCCACAAGCCTCCCCTTGGCAGCACACACCTGGGCACACTGGATACAGTGGGGGAGGGACTTACGGTCTAGTCTGTCACCATGCCAGGTTCCACAGGAAGGTGTTCTGACTCTGGCCATTGTATAGGAGTTTCCACCATTAGTGCCTGTCTGCTTTTCAACTTCAGCCCTTGTCCCCTGCCATTCCAGTCCTAGCTACAGTGTCAACCCAGCACAAAATCCTTATTTAAAATACTCAACAAGAAATATGAGAACACATGCATAAAAGTTACTAATACCCATCATGTGTATTTCAGAAATCTAAAGGAATATCATAGCAACTCATTTCTTGCTCACTTTTTTTTAAAGTTTCCTCTTAGAGAAAAATAAACAAGGGAAAAGAAGAGCTGGTTAATATTATACTTGATGGTTTAGTACAAAGCATTTAACTTCCGGGAACTGTGCTCATAGCCATGAGTAAAATTCACACAATGATAGTTATATTTAAAAGGTTCCTGTTTAGTCTTATAAGTAGAAGTTAAGACTGTCAACCCTCATTATCACGCACATTTTTAATTAAGGCACAGCCCTACAGAAAACCCCTGTGTAAGTACTTGGGCTTGAAGTAGGACTTCATATTTACTAGTTAAGAGAAGCTTGTCTGAGAGAGGAAGTCAGTAAAGGGGCAAAAGGAAGTTATCCCTGTGTTTGCCATTCAGAGGAGGAAAAAGGTCCTTGTCCTCTGCACCCCACCCTGGGACTCACACGGGCGAGAGACCGGGGAAGATCTTCCGCAGGCAGGTGCCAATGTGACCTAGAACGTCGCTCACATCCTCAGGTGACACCATCTTCATGGAAATGTTGCACTTCTCTGTCTCCACAACCATCTGCAAGAACAGTCAGACACTTCTGAGTAATGAGTCCAATTTCATCCATTCTCAATTTTAAATACGGTCGCAAAGAAATGCACCATTATAACAGCAGCTTTTAAAGAAGCATTTCCTTGAAGTTCTCATTTCGGGTCTTCCTCGTACAACACAAAGAACCATTAGGGCAGAGGGTGGAAGATGTCAAAAACATCTGAAAACTGAAGCACAGGTTTCTACAAGCCAAACCGGTAGATTCAAGAGACAACCTTTGTGACCTAACTGCTTCTCATCTACATTCAGACATGACTTCTGCCGAGACTTAGTCTTACAGTTTGTCATATCCTTGCTCTCCAGTATATGACTAAGTCCTTCTGCGAGGACCTGAACAGCTACTTTTTTAAAAGTAGTGTTTTAGAGAAATCTCAGGAGAGGTTTAAATGAAATATTACAACCTTTTGCCTGAGAGCAAAAGAAAAAAAAATTAAGTACTTATAAAAAAGTTTCAGCTCTTCTGAGAAGAGGAAATATTTGGAAAGGATTATATTAAATGAGGGTTTAAAAAATAAAGCTTTGGTATTTGGCTTGGTGCTAGACTGGATATTCAAAATTTACACACAGAAAAACATGTACAGACTAAGATTGCACAATTATTCCTGTAAGTATAGATCAACCTGAAAAAAGAGGATGGGTCATAAAAGGGACACCAGGTTGAAGATAGTCACATCTCACACCTTACAAAATTAACTTCTATCACTTTTCAAAAATTGTGCTATTATTATGCCTCCACAAATAGTCCTTTTGCCTTGTCATGGCATCAAAATATCCTCCCCCATTTACTGTCTTGGGTATTTAATTGATACAAAAAATAGGATTAGGGAATGAATACACATTATATGTGCAACCAACCAACCTAATTAACAAGGCAATTTTTACAGTTGGCTTTAGATTTCCCTATAATCAAACTGAGAACAGTAATAATCTAAATCTTTCAACATTTTAAGGTTAAAAGAAAAACAAATGCAAAGCATTGTCAAAACACCCAAATTGAACAAAATGGTATCAGAGACAGGAGTCCTAAAATATTACTTCTCATACAAATCACTGAAGGAACTTTCAAACATATTTCAAAAGCATCACTCTGTGCTCATTAGCTATGTGGACAAAAGACATGTCTTAAATCCTAATTTCCAAAATATTCTTTAAGTGAATGGAAAAGCCTTTGGAATTCTCTCAGGTGAAGTTTACATCTATCTTCTAGTCCAAAGGTGATCCAAGAAATATCCACCCGCACCCTAAGAGGAGCAGTGAGCGCTGTGGTGCCTGGTAGTGGTGCAGCAGGAGGTATTTACTAACCACTCCCCACCCCAGGGCTCTCCCCTAGGCCTCTGTGCTGTCATCTTCACATATCTGCATATCTGCCTGTTTTCCAAAGCCAGATCCTTTAGGAGGCACCGCTGAGTCTGTGCTTAACACCCACCCCCAACCTTCCCACCCTAGGTAATTATATTTTTCACTACAGGGCATTTTACATTCTGCCCATCTAGTACATCTATTCAGTTCACAGTTTGGGTGTGAGTAATTAGCTTATTCTAATTCCACTTAATCTTAACACCTAATCATCCTTAATTGCACAGGACTGAATAGAATGACAGGGAGAAGGAAAAAAAAAGATGACAGGTGGGCAAAGAAATGAGGCCTTCAAATTCAACCTGACATGAAAGCATTCAGGAAGCCCCACCTACAATGTCACCACTCCTGCACGATGTCAAGGATGTTGGAGAGATGGCAGCAACACTGAGCAGTCTCTCCAGGGTCAAGGACTCCTGTTGAGAACTGTCCTTCCTCCTCTCTCACTGGGAGAAACCAAATACTGCAAATACTCTTGGCTCTTAGATCCAGCAGGACATTCTAAACTGGCTGCACATTTAAAATGGTAATCAGAGTTATCCACCCTAGTGTCTTATTTATGATTTCAATTTACCATCTCACATTACCTTCTTTTATAAAACAGAACAACAGGGTTAAACTTTTTTCTTTCTTTCTTTATTCTGATACTGGGGATTGAACTCAGGACTTGCACTTACCAAGGAGGTGCAGTGCCACTGAGCTACAACCCCGCCTAACAGGATTAAACTTTGTGAGCAACACTTTTTAAACTAAATCTCAGAGAGCAGATCTGTGAGGTGTTCTTTCCTCCAACAGAATTAGCCAGGAGTGGCTTGCCAAGGTCACCCTACGGCAAAACGGTCACCCTAAGAATTTAAAGGCCAAAGTCACAAAGGAGCCCAGCTGCCAGAAACAGCCCAACAGTTCTGTAATGGTGGACTAACTGCTGCGGGCCTCTACCTACTGACTGTGACAGCAACAGACAATGGAACTCTGAAAAGGCTACGGCAGTGATGCCTATAAAATAAGGCAGAGTCGGGACTGGTGATATAGCTCAGTGGTTCTGGCGCCTGAATCGCAGGCGCAAGGTCCTGAGATCAATCCGTGGTGACTCACACCCACCAGCAATCAATACCACATACCACAGTGCCAGGCGTGGTGGCTCACGCTTGTAATCCCAGCACTCGGGAGGCAGAGGCAGGAGGATTGCTGAGTTCCAGGCTTGCCTGCGCTACATAGTGAGCTCAGGGCCAGCCTGAACTACAAAGCGACACCCTGTCTCAAAAAAAGAAAAAAAAAATAATAATAAGGTAGAGTGTCCCCAGTTCCACCAAGGAGAAGGAAAAGAACAGTAATGCAAGTCACATTTCACTAATTCAGTAACATACCCTACCCTCCATGCACACACAATGCACGGTGTGTGTCCAGACAGTCCATCTGCATTTACAAACCACAGTAGGAATGACACAAACAATAAATACCAGTGGGTTCTGGGAAAGAATTCTTAATTGAGTCAGACTGTGAGTGCTGGACACTGGCACCATCATCCTTACAACTGTACATAAAACTTTAAAAAGGACAGATATAAAGAGAACTGAGATTACGGAGGTTAGAATCCAAAGTGCATTTGATAAAATGAAAAAGGGAAAGGCAGAGAAAGAGAAAAGAACCCACCAAAAGGGCTGAGGCAGACTCCCACACACCCAGCTCCTCTACCAAAAGGACAGGACTACATGTGTGATCAGGCAGCCACATAAGAAAACCAGTCTTGCTCTACCATGTCCTTTCTCATCACTAACAGTCACAGTCAAACCCTATCCGGAATATAGCCCTTTGCCCCACCCAGGCCCAAATCATGGGCAGAAACACCCCACATTTAGGCTGGAGAGAAGGCCCTAAGGTAAGTTGTGGTGAAGCCCTTCTCAAGCAACCATTCATTCCTGCATCAAGTGGTTTGACAGTTTGGGCGAGCATATGTTGTTATGGGTTTTTTCCCAAACTCCAGTTTCTGGAGAATAATAAACATACAGGATAAAGCACAACTCGAAGATGAACTGTGGAAAATTTCCAAGGATCTGTATGTAGTTTCTATTAACATAGTAAAATGACAATGCTGACAGTTTCATGCGAAGACATTACTAACAAACCCTACATATACGTTATAGTCTCCAAACTAGAACAAAAAATAAGGATGAGAGCAAGGATCAACAAATCAGAAAAGAGAAAAATCAGTGCCATCAATACAATGAATGACACCAAAAATCAAGGTTTTGATGTGTAAAATGGCTTCTATCTAGAGGCCCTCCCAAATCTTCATGCGCTCATTGGTGGGGCTTTGGGGAGTAACTGTATCGTGGTTGTGTGATGCTTGATCATGGGCTTGTGATACTGGATCATGGATGTGTATCACTGGATCATGGGTATGTGATACTGTTCTGCATGTGGTGATGGATTTACTCCAGAGGGAAGACCCTGGGACTGGTAGAACCAAGCAACAGGCTGGTACTCCTGATGGAATAAACAGAGCAAACAGAAGGAAGCTACATTGCTTCCTGTCTGCCACACCACAGACTGTTTGTCCTCTGTGTTGCCCCTCTGCCGTGCTGCCCACCCTTGGAACCAACTGTCTATGGAAACGCTGACTATGGACTGAAACCTCTACAAACTGCGAGCCACAATAAATCTTTCCTCCTTCAGTTTGCAGGCATATTTTGTTCCAGCAATGAGAAGTTAATTAGGATACCCTCTAACACAAGTGATGAGAAGTGGGTGACCAAATCCTATCAGGAAGGATGTTATAAAGACATTAGAGAGATAGTAAGTGGATACAGGAGCAACTTCTATACTAATAAATTTCAAATTTATACAAAATGGACAACTTCCTAAAAAACACAAATTACCAAACCTCATTCGATCAGAAACCCATAAATAAACCAATTAGGTATCTATTAAACAACTGCTACTTGTAGTTAAAACCTTCCAGTGTCAGAGGTTGACATGGATAACATGTTACCAGACAACTTCACTGGTAAATTCAATCAAACATTTAAGTAAGAGGCTCAGAAATTTAGCTCAATGGCACCAACCCTGCCTCAAAAGTGCAAGGTCCCAAATCTGATCCCTCATACTGGGGGGAACAAAAGGAAGCATTAATATCATGTCCACATGAAAAAAACTGAAGATGGCAACTCTCAGTTCATGTTACAAGTCCATGAATACTCCAATACAAGAGACAAAAATATGGAAAAGAAAAAACGCCAATGACTCTCACAAACATCAGTGCAAAAGATTTTCACAAAACTTTAACACATTAAGTCAAATAATGTATAAAAAGGATAATGCATCATGAACAAGTAGGGTGTACTCTAACAAGAGTACACAATGAAAGACTTTTAATACTCATAGACTAATAAATATAATTCAACTTTTTTAAACTGGAGGCAGGAAAGGAGACAAAGTAGACCACAGGAAAAAATTTGACAAAAACCCAACAGCAATTTCTGAGAAACTCTCATAGAACTAGGAATAGAAGGGAATTTCCTCAATTGGAAAACAGGAATCAGTAAAAAAAAAATTTTTTTTGAAATAAATAGGCCACAGCTAATATACTGGACAGTAAAAGGACAAGGGCTTGCCCTCAAAGGCTGGGAATAAGACAGGAATGTCTGGTCTTGCTACTTCTCTTGAGCATTATCCTGGAGATATAGTGCAGGTACCAAGATTCGATCTTTCCCTATTTATGAGCCGGTAAATTAGCCTTTTACAGTTTCACAAACATCTGCAGGAAATAGGAGACAGCTGAATAGAAACAAGGCTGGGTTTTATCATTAAGGCTACACCCATGGGCTGCCCACACAGAACCCCGAGCCCACACCACCCTGCTTCAAAGCCCAGAGGGTGACAGAGGGACTCAGATGCATACCTGCATACCCACTGGGTGCACAAAGAAAAGAGCCCCGGAGCCTGAGGCTTGGTCGACTGCAGAGCAAACAGTAAGTACTGCTCTTAATTAAAAGGGAAACACTCCATCGTCCTACAGTACACACACTACAAAACCCTGAGAAAAGCCTAGGGAAAGAGGAGGCACAGCGGTAAGTTCTTAGCATGTCCAGCAAGACATACAGGGACGGCAGAGACCACAGCTGAGCATTTCCCAACAGCAAACCAGCAAGAAAGAGATAAAGATAACTGTGCTGAAAACGGAAGGCATCTGCATTCACAAATGATGCCGACTCTGTAGAAAATGATGGGATCTATGTATTAAAAATACTAATAGAACTAGTAGGTGAGAATACTGAGATGGCAGGGCACAAAATTGCTATCCAAAACACAGTTGTATGGGGTTATCCCACCTTTCTGGGTCCCCCCTTCTGTTTCTCTTAGGCAAAAGCTTTTCTCTTAATAAAATTTTAAAAAATAAAAAAAACTTGGGCCGGAGGGTTAGCTCAGTGGTTCCGGTGCCTGCCTCGCAAGCACAAGGAACTGAGTTACCACATATAATGCTGGGCGGGGAGACACGCCCACCAACAATCAACGCCGCATACCACAATGCCGGACGGACGTGGTGGCTCACGCCTGTCATCCCAGCACTCGGGAGGCAGAGACAGGAGGATTGCTGAGTTCACAGCAGCTTGACTGGGCACCATAGTGAGCTCAGGGCCAGCCTGAACTACAAAGCGAGACCCTGTCTCCAAAAAGCAAAAAATAAATAAATAAATAAATAATAAATAAATAAAACTCAGTTTTATTTCTAGTATCACCCCCAAAAAAATTCAAAATTGTAACAATAAACAATGCCATTTATAAGGACACCCAAAATATGAAGTACTTATGAATAAATCTGACAGAAAACACATTAAAAACTTGCAACAAAATAGTGTTGTGAGATCATTAAGACCAAAATAAATAGATATATCATTTTCTCAAGTCAGAGTTTCAGATGTTAATTCTCCCTGAAAATTGACCCAACAATCCTTATCAAAATTCTAACAGGAATTTATAGAAAGCAAGGTGATGCCAAAATTTATATGTAATTGCAAAGGACCTAGAAACAACTAACCTGGATAAAAAAAAGCAGACAAGAAAGTGTGTGATTCTATTCACATACAACTTTAGAAAACACAAACTATGTTGTAGCAACAGAGGCCAGAAGTTATTGAGACTGATTATATTCAATAGACACAGCCAAAAGTTATCAAATTTTGTACTTTACTGCAGTTACTTATAGCCTAAAAACCTGATTTTTTAAAAAAGATCTACATTTTTAGCACCAAAATACTATTACTCTAAGAAAGAACTTATGGAGCGGTGTGTAATAGCTTTAAGTTTCAGTGTTAAAATTTGTTGTCTAGCCGGGCATGGTGGCTCACGCCTGTAATCCCAGCACTCGGGAGGCAGAGACAGGAGGATTGCTGAGTTCAAGGCTTGCCTGGGCTACATAGTGAGCTCAGAGCCAGCCCGAACTACAAAGTGAGACCCTGTCTCAAAAAAAAAAAAAAATGTGTTGTCTAGGGCTGCAGTGTAGGTCAGTGGTAGAATACTAGCCTAGCATGCAGAAAGCCCTGAAAGTCAAGTCAGTACTGCAGAAAATAAAAACATACAACTGTACAAAACCTCTAAGGATTAGTATTTTCTCCCTTCCCTTCCCCTCCCCTCCCTTCCCCTCCCCTCCCTAATCTTGTCTTTTCGTTTCTTTCTTTTTTTTTTGAGACAGGATCTCGATTTATAGTTCAGGCTGCCCCTGAGCTCACCATGCAGCCCTGGCAAACCTCAAACTAAGCAATCCTCCTGCCTCTGCCTCCTGAGTGCTGGGATTACAGGTGTGAACCACAATGCCTGGCATTTGTGGTATGTGGCACTGATTGCTGGTGGGTGTGAGTCACCACACCTGGTATTGTTACATGTGGTTACCAGGGATCCAACCAGGGTCCTTGCACTTGCTAGGCAGACAGTGAAACCACTGAGCTAAATACTAAGGATTAGTATTTTCATATTCCAATGGCCAACTAACATAGAACTAATTTATTCTTTATGGTTATGTCCTTGATCCCAGTCAGGGCAACATATTAAAACACTGTCTCAAAATAAAGAGTTGTAAAAGGACAGAGAATGTAGCTCAATGAGGATATGAGTTCAATTCCCAGCACAGGCCAGGGCGGGGGCACCGAAACGGAACCCACTGAGCCACTGCAGGAGCTCAGAACAGAGTGTGCTGGCACTGGCATGCAGCGCTAACCCACACTCACCTGTGCTGGCTTGGTGCACACAACACCGTGAATCTCCAAGTAGCTGAAGGTCAACTCGAGCTGTAATGAAGGGAGAAGGCAAAACACAGGCCAGTAAAAAGGATTTATAAACACAGAGCTCATAGTTTAAAAAAGAAAAACACTATAATTAAAAACAGATGTGTACTTTACTACCAATTAATACCTAGCACTCTGTAAATACAACGGGAAGAAGTTGTTGAAGTGAGTTGTCTAGGAGATGATAGATATAATTTTTTCAAGTATTTTCAATCCACATCCTCTGCATCTGCAGACAGGTGAGCCGACAGAAATAGGGATGCTGCCAGCAATGGCCCAAGAGCCCCTCTGGAACCAAACCCAGGCGGGCCGTGGTATGTTTGGCAGCGTGGTGTACCAGGAACACTGGCAGGACACATCCTAGAGCGGGAAAGCCCCAGATCTCCCTACTACCAGGGAGTGGAACAGAGAACTCCTCCCACACGACTCCCCTGCTCAGGTCACAGACGCTCCTGCTGAAGACCACCGCGTGAATGTCAGACTGCAGGACGAAGGGATATACGACTCGGCCTCTGGCCATTACGCACACTCTTAAAGTCAGATACTGTAAACCATTTTAAACTTGCAAACATGTTTTCCTTAAGCACTCTTCAATGCAGTGTCAAGGTTCTTGAGTTAACCCATTCCCACTGGCTTGAACCATGGTGCTGCATGCACCAGTCCCATCAGGCGGTTTGTACCACCCAGGGGTGCTGGGCCATGCTGCCTGATGGGACAGTCCTGCATGCAGCACTGGTGGGCCAGAGCTGCCCAGCAGAGAAACATAAATTTTGGCCCCAGTCATGAACGCAGTCAGCCCACAGGCAGGCCCTCAAAGGACTGTTCTCTATGAGGCACGCCCCAGTACAAGATCTCCAGCCCCCAACTCAAGCCTCTGGCACTGCTAGGAGAACTGTGAGACATCCACTAAGCAGCCAAATTATTATTTTTCTCATTCCCATCCTGGACAACTGTGTGAACCTTAAAGATTTTACAACAATTTTTCTCAGTAATTTACTTGCTGAGGTTTAATATTTCATATACATTTTTTTCTTTTGCACTCAGATTTCATTGCTACGTGAAAAGCCTTTGATCAGAAACATCTGATACTGTAACTCTAACTGCTATAATAGGTCTGGGAATGAACCACAAGCCTCATAGGCATCAATCCAACAGGTGGCCACAGGTGCACACAGGTGTTCAAGGTCACAGCCTAACTGCTCTGACCACACAGCTGGCCTCAGTGGGCAGCACCAGCAATGGGAGCTGGTACCTTGATCCATCCGGCTCAGGGAGGTTATCTGGAGGTCAACTAAAATGCTTCTATTGCACCCAATGGCAAAACACTGGGCAACCAGGAAGGACTGGTGATGCTTTCTCTAAGGGCCTAGAGAATGACTTCGTTACCACCACCACGGTGGAGCCAGGCCTTGGTTGGGGGCCAGAGCAGGAGGGGACAGAATACAGCCACCTGCAGGACAGTCACCCTTTCAGTAAGGCCGTGTACCTTCTCACATCAGAATATTTTAAAGCAAGCAGAGCAGCCTTGGCTACTTCCTCCGCCCCACAAAATTTTCTTCTGCAGTCCGTGTTTTAGCATGGGATAATGTCTAATTCATTCCTTCCACCCTGCCTTCGGGGATTTTAATTACAGGGAGTTCAGGCCAACTTCACTGTCAGGATGATTGATACCACTTGTGAGACATTATAAACAGATTCATTTTATGTCATCAAAAAGGGCTGGGACCAAACATCTTTTTCCTTCGAGAAATTTCATTAGAGTTAAAAAATGTGTGTGTTCTGAAAGAAAAAGGAGCAGGTATCCTAATTCTGTAACTAGCAACCAAGACAGCAAACCATCAGATTCCAAGTCTTGAAAGGTCCCTATTTAGCACATATGTATACATCCACAAAAGGGGCAATGGCACCCATCTGAAGTCCTTCCCCTCTGGGAGGCTGAGGCGAGAGGGTCATAAACACAGGCCCAGAGCAGGCAACTTAGTGAGATCCTGTCTCAGAATAAAAACTAAAGAAAGACCTAGGAATATATCTCCGTGCAAAGGCCCTGGGTCCAATCTCCAGTAAAAGGGGTGGGAGAGGACAGTGGGTGACTAAAAACTAAGTTTTAAAAACAAGAAAGGACTAAGAAAACCAGAAAATAGCACTGCAGCCCAAGCACATGGGCTCAGTAACTACAGAAGCAGCTCCCAAGCCACACTCATTCCCTGAGCACACGGTAGGCGGCGCAGCTCACCTCAGGGAAAGCAGGAAAGATGGAGGTAGGGGGGCCAGCTTGTTCCTCCTGCTCATAAACTGTGGCTCTTTCTGCAGAGCAAATGCCCACTGTGAGAATCACACAGGACAGTGTCCTCTACAGACACCTGGCCGACAGCTCTCTGAGTTCTAGTAAGAAGAGTGCGGCTAAGCAGGTGCTTTGCAGTCAGGCTTCCTTGACAAGGGTGACGTAACTGCCACTGCTACCGAGCTTCCAGTGTACTTCAGTCAACTCCTAGTAAAGTGTGCTCTTGGGCAAGTGACTGAACTTTCCCATGCCTCAGTTTTCTCATGTGCAAAATGGGGGAAAAACTGACCTTGCTTCACAGTTCTCATAAGATTTTAAGATTACTTACTAACAGACTTTGGATGCTGCCACTCAGTCCATATCCTACAGAAATGATTGCGTCTTTTGGCAAAATGAGCCATTTCTGTGTCTAATTCATGCAGCCTGTGACATTTTCAAGCAGTGCCGTGAGTAAGGGGTTCCTTGGAAACTGCTGAGTGAACCTCTGAAGAGACTGAGCAACTCCGTGTTCCTCCTCACGGGTGACAGAGGACCCGGGGCGGGCTGCGGGCTTAGGAGGCATAGCCCTCTTCAGTGTTACAAAGGTTACTTCCCACACGGCACGCCCAGAGGGAAACCTGCCACTGCTAGAGCAGCGGAAATGAGAGACAAGAGTTGCAGGAGTGAGAACCAGGCCCCGGATACGGCAGCAAAATGTCGAGGGCGTGGTGTTGCGGGGACAGAGGACACAAAATGCTTCTCCTCTCTTCTTGGGCCCAGGCACAGGGGAAACATAGGCCTCTTCGTGACCCTTAGGAGCCTGGGGAGGAAGGCGACTGTGAGGGCAGGAAGAGAACTGGACTCCTGAGCCCAGGGCGCAGGTCTACACGGCTGAGGTGTGAAGGTGTGTTGCGCCGGAGGGCTTCTGAGTGTGTGACCGTGTGCACGTGTGAGTGTATGTGCGAGTGTGATGGGCATGTGTGTTAATGGGGAGAAGGTTGGTGAGTGAGCACATGGGAGGCTGTGGGAGGGAGGGGGTATGTGTGAGGGGGACGGAGAGCGTGTGTGTGGGTGCGTGCACACGTGTGCGTGTGTGTAAGGAGGACGCTCGGCGCCTTACCTTGGTGGGGATGCGCGCGGTCACCAGGAAAGCCCGGCACGACGTGAGCACCTGCAAAGAGAAGCAGCAACGTCACCACAGGTATCGATACTGGGCCTGGTGGCTCTGAGGCGACCCACAGGACTTAGCTATGGCGTGTGGCACAGCAGTCTCAGGACACAACTGGGCGCCCGTCGTCTAAGAAGCGAGCCCGACGGCTGGCCGGCCTCACAGTTAGTTTCCGTCAGGAAGCCCTGCACCCAGCTCTGCACTGAGCGCGGCAGTCCTCACGTCTCCAGGGAAGCCAGAGCCCCGAGGACCAACAGATCACTTCAGCCGAGTGACACAGGTCTCTGTGGATTGAAATGAAGTTATTTCACATGTTCACCAAGACATGAGCCCTGCTACACCAACAGCAAACTTCGTGAAAAAGCCAAGCATTCACACTTTCTGGCAACAAGCATCGGAAACGCAGGAAGTGAGGGGAGCACAGCTGGAATAGACAGAGGAATAGCAACATAACTCACACACACACACACACACACACACACACACACACACGATCTGGGGGAGGTGTTGAAACAAGTTCAGGCTGTCCTTGAATTTACAATGTAGATCAGGTGGGCCTAGAACCCAGTGGAGATCCTCCTGCCTCAGCCTGCCGAGTGCTAGGATAACAAGCTTGCACCACCGTGCCAAGCTCAAAGTTATCAAGAAATACAAGGTGATAACAGTGAAGCATAAGTGAGGAGCAGTTCCCTCCTGAGCCAGCACCTTGTGCAGTGTAGACTCATAACGCTGTTGCTGAGCAGACGGCACCACCTGTGGGGCCCCCTGTCGTGAAGGGACAAGCACCTGAGAATGCACAGACACACTGAACCCTCCAGGCCACACATTCAGCATCGTTACTTCCCCAGTGGTACAGATCTGTAAACTGAGCTGTGGGAGTGACACCCCCAACATCACACGCGAGGGCTGCAATGGAAGCCACGTTCAGCTTCATCTGTGAACTCCAAAGCCAATGGTTTTGTTGCTGCTGCTGTTGTTTTTGTTTTTACAGCACTGGGGACTGACCTTAGGGCCTTTATACTGGTTCATATCTCCTGCCCGTTTTTCTCTTGAGACAGGGCCTTGCTAAGTTGTTCAGGCTGCTCTTGAACTTGTGATCCTCCTTCCTCAGCCTCCCAGAGCACTGGCATTATAGGTACGTGCCAGCACACCCAGTTAGAGCCTCTGTTCTTAACTACTAGGTTAGGTCTACAGGTAGGACCTGATGGGAAAGGACACTCCAGTATGGCCTGTGGCTGAGAGTGACCCATAAAGCTCCTATCCCAAGGGGTACCTTCCTAAATATTCCTACCTCCTATTTTTAAAATTCTCCCTTCAAACTCAAGTATGTCCCAAGAGCTGAACTTATCTCTCTTTACTACTAATCAGCCTTTGGCTAAGACAGTAGTGCTCGGCAAGCTGAGTTTGGAGGCCTTTTAAGGGAGGCAAAGGGGACCACAGCAGGCATGGCGGCGTTGTCCTCTGCTCACTCTGGGGGAGCAGGCTCCCAGTGGGCATCAGACTCATTTTAAAGTGGAAAGATCTGCTTTCCAGGGTTCAGCCCATGTTCCACCGAACACCAGCATCCTCTGCTTCAGCTCAGCCCCAGAACAGACCTGTCACATACTGTTGCTCCCTTCCAGGAACAGAAAAAAGTAAAATAAGAAAATACAACTGCCAGACCTGATCAGCAGCATGGCTACTGGAAGCCAGACTCCTTTCCTCACCCTCTCTTCCTCATTATTTACAAAGCAGAACATAACACACCCCTCTCTCTCTCCCTGTAAGATTAATCCCTGATCTTTCCAACAATCTCAAGACCATGAAAGTTCTGTATAGAAATAAAGTCATAGCCGAATCAGGAAACTAACATGGCAGAAAAATCTCAGGATCACCAGATCAAGACCTAAAACCCCAAGGGCCTCAGCTGAGAGAGGGTCCAGAGACACTCACCCCATCCCGCAGCCAGCAGCCAGCTCCCACAGACCAGAACTGAGCCTAAGCCACCCTCCCACTGCCTACTCCAGTAGTCCCCTCCCCCTCTCCTCAAAGTTGTCAGGGAGGCTCAGGGCCACCTCCCCCACCCCAGGGGCAGAAACGGGTCCACTGCCCAGTACTCAGAAAAAGTATTCAGCACTGAGAACTGATCCTGCACTACCCACCTAATTCTTACTGCGTGCACTGTCTTAACAGGTCTGCATACGTCACCTGGATTAATCTTCACCACACCCCACTTGAAGATGAGGAAGCAGAAATACACAAATAAGGTGACTTGCTCAGGTCAACCAAAAAGCACATGGAAGACCAGGATTCGAACATACAAATGCAGCTCCCGAGACAGGGTGCCCATGACACTGGCTCTCCAATCTCACCTTTCCAAGCGCCAGTGCCCCTTGGGTGTCTGCACTCATGGAAACACAGACCTGTCAAAGAACTGCAAAGCCCCAGAGAGAAGTGAATGGAAGAGGGGTGCTGGGGTATGAGAAGCAAAAGAATCTGTCTACTGGTAGGCTGCCTGCCTGCCTGTCTGTCCGCCTTCCTCCTGGCCTCTGTCACTGCTGTGGTCTCTGTGTCTTTGCTTCCACCAGAGTCTGCCACGTGCCTCTCTCCTATCTGTCTCCCCTCGAGCTCCTCTACCCTTCCTGGGGCCCCTCTATACTCCGGCTGCCCCAGCCTTCCCGGCTCCTTCCCTGCCTGGTGGTGGTCTCTTCCTTCCTCTGGGATCTCCCCTGCCTTCACTCTGTCCTCCGCTCTTGGCCTTTCCGCTGCAGAGCCTGAATTTTATTTCTACCTTTAAAAAAAACAATAGATACCAATCACAGAAGAAACCCGGCATTTTCGAAGAGACTCTGTAACACAGACACAGAGAAACATGAATAAATCATGAACTAAGAAAATCACAAGATACTTGTGACACCGTTATAGCATGAACACATGGGTAATTATGTGATTACAAGGTCCCCTGTGATAATCTAATTAATAAGTCTTTAAAACTAACCTCAAAACATATACCCAGATACCTGAAATAGGACAGCAGTGCATAGCATAAGCACAGGCCGGTCTTTCCACCCCGAGGACTCCCCTCAACCAGCCGGGGATATCAGATGACCCGTGTGCCTCTCCTGTCCTTCCTCTTCAGCTCCATCTTGGGGTGTTCCCAAGGTCACTAATGGGGTAACTGGGATCAATGCATCCAAAACAAGAGTTTTAAAAAAAAAAATCCTTGAATGTTTACATGGATTCCCCTCTGGGTAGAGACCAACATGTTGGCCACATGCAAATACATCAAGTTCTCCAGGTCATCATTTCTGCCCTCACTCGAGTATCGACACGGCTCCTACTCTATGGCCTCATGTGTCAACTCCCTGTCTTCAGAAGCATTTCAAAGGCAGGGTAGCCGGGCGTGGTGGCTCACGCCTGTCATCCCAGCACTCGGGAGGCAGAGACAGGCGGATTGCTGAGTTCCAGGCTTGCCTGGGCTACATGGGGAGCTCAGAGCCAGCCTGAACTACAAAGCAAGACCCTGTCTCCAAAAAAAAAAAAAAAATACAAAGGCAGGGTAAGTACATATTGTCCTCTGGGAATTTGGACACAGACTAAAATAATTTGTTTCAAAAGAGACACAGCTGTGAGGGAGCCAAGACTTTAAAAGATAGGTACGCCACAAAGATGTTGTGCTGGCTAGTCCTGTTTCTAATGGCCCCAGCTAGGGTGACCAAAGACATGGAAGGATCTTAGAATATCTGTTAACAGGGTAGAATAAAACAGAGGAAATCACCCACAGTCACCCCACCATATTCCAGGACTGCACACTTAGATGTATAATACTATAGAGACATTTTGAAGGGGAAGTAAAAACAACAAATGCTACAGGTCCCAGAAGAATTATGCATCCTACTCTATCTATTCAAGCTTACTCTAGCTAAGCTGACAAATTTTGACTATACCAGGAACCCCGGTCAACTCAGGTACCCAGGTTCCCTGGCTGGCTCTAAACCACCCTAGGATTTGGAGCCCCAAAGGATGTGGGGTGCATGGCACCAATTCTAGCAGGATAGGAGGAAACCACACCAGAAACTCCACCCAAGTTCCTAGTGGACATACACCAGGGTAGTAGGCATCCCACGTATAGGATAACCAACTCTTCCATTTGCCCAGGACACTGCCAGTAAGGCAAAGGAAACCAGGATTATTGGTCTTTCTCCATGCTGGCATCTGGGCACCAGGAAGACAGACTTAAATTCCCTTCTGCTACTTTCTAGCTGCACACATCTAAGCAAGTTAGTTAATTTCCAGCAAGTTACAGATTGCAGGGCACTACAGAGGAGTAACTTGTGGCCTCCAGTGAGGGGGACCCAAACAAGAAATTCCTCCCTGGGACTGCTGTGTAGTGAGGACTTAAGTCAAAGACAAACATAGATGAAGCCCTAGCCCAATACCTAGCATGTCTCTGCTACATACCAGCTCTTAACATAGCTTAAAGAACAGAATCTTTGCTTTAGATTCCCAAAGTAAAATCAAGTAGTCTTACCTATTGGATTTTCAAATAACAGTTCTTGAAGGAAGCAAACAACATACAGAATGAAGCAAACAACAAAAAGCACAAAGACAGCAAGACATCTCCTAGGAGATTGTCTATTCAGTACACGTTCTTTTAACCTTGAAGGAGAAGGATTTTCTTGCAAAGTTTTTTTAAAAATGAATAAACAGCATTAGCAGGAGTGTATGGGCTTAGCCAAGGAAGCTCACCCAGGAGGGCCAGCCGGAGGCTTCCCTGCCAGCTCCCCAGAAGGCCCATTCTCCCACCGGGGCCTTGGCATGCAAATCACACTTCCAACTTCCGTAATAAGTTTCCTCCCCCTTAAATTGAAATGCAACCAGCAGGCACCTTCTCTCTAAGGCTTCTCAGCTCAACTTTTAAATTCAATATTTCACTCTGAAACATTTATAAAAATTCTCCATACTGTCAAAATTTACAGCTTAGCTAAGAAGTTTTAATTTTCTTACGGAGATACCTAACGAGGCTGGCTGTGGAACGCTCTCATTGCACACTTATTAAGAACTAAAGTAAATACAGCTTCACATCTTAACTCCACTGCCTAAGGCCTACTGCTCTGCAGGCCTTCCATAAATCTGTGCCCTATAAAGTCACATCTCTCTGTGTACTACCAGGAGAACCTTGCTTGAAATCAGGGCTTTGCATGCCAGACACTCAACAAAGGGTCGCTAATTTACAAGCGACTTAAATGATGAGTGCCATTTAATACTTAGCCCCTCTTCCAAACTCCAGCTCCAAATGCACCACAGATAAGAGCTCATAAATAACCACAAGCATGCATGCACGTACGCATGCATGCAGGCATGCATGGAACCCTAAGTGAGGGAGAGAGGCAGCTGGGAAGACTCATTATTACCACTGTGGGGAGCTGCGAGTGACAGATGCTAAGGGACTTGTGCAAGGTCACACAGAATTTGCAGGGAGAATTAACTCTCTTCCAGCTCTGAGCTTCAGGACTCCACACACAGCTCTCATGACCACTGTCCTGCCTGGCCAAGGTGGGAAGACACACTGCCTAAGAGAATATCCAAAATGCATCACTTACGTTAGAGTCACTGGCCCAAAATCCCCTTTCAAGCTGAAGTTCTGTACTGTGCTTCACAGACAGCGGTGGGATAGATCAGCAGTGTGATGGAGGAAAAGCCTAATGCTGGGTCTGCAGCCCACAGCCCATGGAACAAATCCAGCCCCCACCCATTTTTACAAGTGAACTTTTATTAGAAGACAGCATACTCATTTGTCTCCCTCTGGCTTCTATCACACTAAACCAACAAAGTACAGTAGATGCAACAGATTTATGGCTCACAAAGCCCAAAGTACTTATAGAAAAAGGTCACCAATTCCTGATTCAGAGCACAAACTTTAGGGTTAGATTGCCCTGATATGAATCTATGCTTTAGTATTAGCCATTGATGTGACCTTGGCTAATTCTGAACAGAAGGGCCTCACTTTTCTCCTGAGTAAAATGAAAGAAATAGGGCCAGAGATTTAGAGGGTTCTGTTGCCTACCTAGTAAGCTCAAAGTCCCTGGTTCAATCCCCAGTAACCACATACAACAGTACTGGGGTAGCAATTTATGCCCACCAGCAATCAGTACCACATACCACACGCTGGGCATGGTGGCTCACGCCTGTAATCCCAGCATTTGGGAGGCAGAGACAGGAGGATTGCTGAGTTTGAGGCTAGCCTGGGCTACATAGTGAATTCAGGGCAAGCCTGAACAAGAAAGTGAGAGTCTGTCTCAAAAACAACAACAACAAAGAGAGAGGGGTGGGGGGAATAAAAGCTCCACAAAGAGCTGTGGAGGTTAAATGAGTTAATACAGCCAAAGTGCTTGAGGACTTCAAAGCATGTATAGAGTGTCAATCATTACTTATATTGCAATGCTGTAATAAAATTATAATGTGACGGTAATAGCATTAAACTGACTTAACCTCTAGTGATGCTACTGTGAACAGGTTATAATCTGAGGACTTTGCCTTACCCAAATTTAAAATAAGGGGGATTGAAGAGGTTTCTAAATTACCTTCTACATCCAAGGTCTTTGACTCTCTAGGATGTCCCAGTTCTGAGACCCCGCTACTCTTTGGCTTGTGTAGACTTCTAAGAATCCCTAGTGCCACGTAAATGTTTACTGGGGGGATTTAACTCCCCTTGGGCCCCACTCCCTGGCACTGATGCTCCAGCAACAGGGTTAAGAAGATATTTCAGTCAGTTTCTACTCTGATGTCTTGTTTCAGGGAAATCTTTGTGCTGCAACACCTGCATAAATCCATTTCTTCTAACCTGATTATTTCTACCATCACACAGAAATGTGATCTCAGACACCATCACTTCACTCTCACTGTGAGCCAAAAGGCACTATCAAAGCACAAAAGAAACAGATCCTTCCCCCATAGGTGAACATGGGGCAACTTCAAAACAACATTTCACTATATATTAGATCCTCTTTTCAAAATATGAGTGGTTACAAAATCCTGTAATCTGTCACAGTGATTCTTTGAAAATGACATTACTTTAAAGACACAGCAATGGCATATCATTTTAAATGACAGGCCCCAAGTAGAGCCCCACAAACCATGGTGCCATGACTGCATTCCTAGAACGGAGCCATCGCAGGTCAACGAGGAAGAGGAGAGATCACCCAGCGCCAGTCCACGAGGTCAGGCAAGGTTTCTCACAGAGGCCCTCCAGCCTGGCACACCTTGGTACTGAGTGAGAAGTGGGCAGGGGTCTCAGCCCTTGGTGAGAGATGCCTGCTAAGAGACTTCCTCTGGTTACCATCACTTTATGTTTTACATAGATTATAAACAACAGAGACACAATTATCCCAGGAGTAAAGAAAGGAACACCATGACCTAACATTTATGTTGGCCCAATTAATTAACCACATGTCCCACATCCCTGGCACAGGGCCACCCAGCCTTCTCTCCAAAGTACATGTGGGGAGTTGCCAGGATGCAACTCTAGCTAAAGATCGCAGCTCTACAAAGGATCTAGCATTGAGCATGTCCTGTTCCCTTGACCTACAAACGAAGAAACAGACCAGGAAGGGATGTGGCTGCTTGCATTACAGCTCACACTTTGTTTCGAGAAATAGAATTTTAGCAAAAATAAATTATTTGAGAAGAAATGTAATATCTTACATAATCAAAATGATCGGGGGGCAGAGGCAAGGTTGCTGAGTTCAAGGCTAGCCTGGGCTACATAATGAGCTCAGGGTCAGCCTGAACTACAAAGTGAGACCCTGTCTAAAAAGAAAAAAAAGAAAAAGAAAGCAAAAGCCAAGTCAATTTTAGACAGAAGAAGCCAGAGTGAACAAGGGTCCCATGGAGTCCCTTCAGGCTGTGCCAGGGTCATGAATCATCTCCCATCCTTTCTCATGATCCCACTCAAGACCCAAAGCTCAGGGAAAGAGTCCTCTGTCCTGAGTGTGGCCCCCAAGAAGGGCAGCGACAATTTTGACTTAGTGACCTTGAGCACTGGCTCCAGGGGCAGAGAGCCTGGGTGTGGCTACCAGCTCCATCACTCACTAGCAGCCTTTTGGCCCAAACAGGTCCTGAGGCTCTCAATGCCTCCATCTACTTACCTGCAAAAACACAGATCCAGGAACCATCACCTGCTGAGAAAACTGGCAAAGTCCTCAGAGCCAGACCTGGCTCGCCTCGTGTCCCCAGACAGTGTAATGATGAAAACAACTAGCAACGGGCTAAATGGCAGGTCTACAACAAGGAACCAGTCTCGTTTGTCTCTGACTCTCCTTCTGCTGCTGTAATCCCCACCCACCTACATCATCTCAAGGTAGCCATGCAGACTTTTGTTTTGTTTTGTTTTTTGAGACAGGATCTGGCTTTATAGTTCAGGCTGACCCTGAGCTCACTATGGTGCCCAGGCAAGCCTCCCCAAACTCAGCAATCCTCCTGTCTCTGCCTCCCGAGTGCTGGGATTACAGGCGTGAGCCACCACGTCCAGCACTGTGGTATGCAGCGTTGATTGTTGGTGGGCATGTCTCCACGCCCAGCCATTTTATGTGGTTACCAGGGATCCAACTCAGGACCTTGCGCTTGTGAGGCAGGCGCCGGAACCACTGAGCTAACCCTCCGGCCCACCATGCAGACTTTTGTGTGCCCAAGCCACAGGGGCCCAGGCCACTTCCTCCCCGCTTCCCTCTAGTCACATTAGCATGCCCATCAAATGGAAACAAATACATTTCTCTCCTCTGAAGCATAGTTAGGAAGTGTGGCTGGTGTACTGCAGGGCATCTAGACTTAGATTTAATGTCATTACGTATATAATCAGATAGAGCATCCTAACTGAATTCAGAGAGTTACAAGAAGGAAAGGAGGAAAGAGGTTTAGAATGATGATAGGAAGACATGAGATATACATATAATTGATGGTAACATTTTTCACACTGAAAGCTACAGCTCACTGGCGAGTGGTTACAGTAGAGTTTAATGAGTAGAGAAAGAAAATAGGCTAAATTGAAGTGGAAAAGAAAAGTCAAGAATATGATCAAAATGAATCATATACATTGAACTCCCTCCTTAGAACATGTGAAACTAGGAGGATGAGGCCATGCAGTTGACAGAGGAATGACTAATGTGCATGTACTAATCTGCCAGAGTGAAACTCAGTGTGGCCAATGGGCACTAATAATAGTCGTGGGAGGAAAAGAAAGTAGAAAACATGAGCACCATTTCATGAAACATGTTTACATGAAATCAGTATGTACATGGTATTAACATGCACATGTCAGTACAAAATGTGATTCTGCTGTGAATGCAGGTTGTCAGCAGGACAGACACTAGCTCACAGCACCTCAGAGGAGCCTGACCACCAGGTGACATGGATAATGTCCAGGCAGTATGAGAGCCCAAGAGCAGTGCCAGCCCTGCCCAGGGTGAGTTGGGCAGCATCATACTGTGCCTTCCTCAGTTCTAAATTGGAGACATGGGTATCCTAAAGTACGACTTGGATATAACAAGGCAAGTGCTCAGCAGACACCAACACAAACAACTGTATGCTCCATGCTTGTAAGATTGTATATTTTATACAGTATGTCATGTAGGGAAAGAGACCACTGCTGTCCTATTCCAAACTCTATTTCTCAGTGCTCAGTACAGTGCCAGAAACAAACAAGATGTTCAAGTATATGATGAATGTGAATGAATGAATGAATGAATGAACAAACAAACGAACGAACGAACGAACGAACGAATGAATGAATGAATGAATGAAAAAAGTTCTACAGCTCTCCCTCGCTCCTTTTCCAATTGTGAAAATTCAGGATTTTAGAAGGCAAAGTCCCTAATATGATTGAATCGGATTCTAAACGCTGGATTCTGCCTGTGTTTGCCGCCACCTACCACAGAACTGACACAACCTTCCTACATAATCCTTGCAGCCCATAAAGAAAGTACACAAAAGCCTGTTGTTTGCAGTTTTACTACACCCATCTCAAACAGGTCTACTACTGAGTTCCCAACCTACCTCCCAAAACCCAGAGAAAACAAAGCAAGAAACAGCTAACTAGTAGAGGAAAAGTGAGGTGTCAGGAACTGACATCCTGGTCTTTGGCTCATGTGCTCATTACAGAAAGACAGGGCCCCAGCTTCAGTCTTCTACAGCTCCCAGGGGCTGGGAATGTCATTACCAGCAACAAAAATAGGTAAGCAAAAATCTGCTGTGATAAAGACTTTAAGAAACCCGGTGGCTTGCTATGGCATGATCTTTGCCCTGGATTCTGCAAACAGGACAACAGAAATGGAGAAAAGTACCTAATTTAGAAAGGGCAGATCACACTGCTGGTAAGGCCAACTTTATGCAAAACAGAAAGAATTATATATCCTTTTATTTTTTTGAGATAGGGTCTTGCTATATATATAGTTCAGGCTGCCTTCAACTCACTATGTATCCCAGGTTGCCCTTGAACTCACTCTAATCCTCCTGCCTCTGCCTTCCAAGTGCTGAGATTAGAGGTATGAGCAGCCACATCTGGCACTGTGATATGTGGTACCAGGTATCGAACTCAGGACCTTGCACTTGCGAGGTAGATGCTAGAACCACTGAGCTAAATCCCTGGCCTCTATATATCCCTTTTATGACAGTAAGTAAATGATTTAAACCTAAGGCAACCTATTGTTTTAAAACTAGAGCCACAGAAAGGTCATGCTAATGAGAAGAATGCTGGTTTTTGTTTTGATAGTTTTTGTGGTGATTTTTCTTTTTTAAATACCACATGTCTCCCTCAAAGTTTCAAGTGAATGAGATCTACATGGGAAAATATTTTGCTCAGGGAATACTGAACCATTATTCATCTGTTACAGGAACTAAAAGGCCACACCAAGTGGCTAAAAGTTTCTAGATAAGTGAGACTCAGGCGGAGCTTTTAAACAAACCTCAGTCTGCGCACAAAGGAAGGAAGAAAGGAAGGAAGAAAGGAAGCGGAGGGTTTGGGCCCACACTCTGCAGGGCTCCCCACAGACAGCTGCTTGGCCTCCAGACTCCACAAGAGCAGCAGACAGTAAGTGACCTCTGTGTCTTTATTGTTACGACCCTTCCCAAGCTTTCCTCTCTGGCTCAGTAACAGGTCACTGCCCCTGTCTGGCACCAACCATCTCTTAGCCTAGGGCAGAGGACACACTGACTCTCCATTTCCAAAGTACATCACTTCCCCTCCCAAGGCAGCAAACTGGGTAGGCCCTGCGCCCAGGGCAACTGCTCCTTCCAGACAAACTCGTAGTACTTGAAGCTGGGAAGATCCCTTCCTCTGCCTCTTCCAAGGGCAGTAAGCAACCCTGAAACCATCGAGAGGGCAGCCAGGCCTGGCAGTCTAAGTCGTGTTCTCACCCTCTCGCCCTGTCCCTAGTCTCCTCTGTGGTAATGGTTATCACAACTGTCATTAAATACTTGAGTAATTATTTCATTCATTCAACAAATAATCATTAAGAGCTGGCCTGGTGCTATACACCAAGGAAAAAAAGACCCAAAGTCTCTATTGGAATGAGAAAATCATACCAAAATAAGCAAGGCACTGGAATGCCTACACAGACAGGGCTGAGAAGAAAATATATCCTGAGAAGGCAAAGGGGTTGCTCGTTGCTCAGGTGTTGATGGACAGGTAGCACCCTTAAATAGTCTGGTGAGACTTCATATGGACATGTCAGATACAAAGGGCCCAGGAGGAAATAGTGAGGCAAAGTCCCACGACAGTCCAAAGAGAGCAAAAATAGCCAACATCAGATGGGTGGCAGGCAGGGTGAAGGACCCATGTGGCTGTTGAGGGCTTCCAGGCCACTGTTCCACACTCGCTCTCACAGGAAATGACACTGATTGCTGTGCTGAGAGCAGGCTGAAAGCTGCAGGAGGGGTGAGGGCAGGAAGACAGGGCCTGTCAGAAGGCAACTGCAGAAACTTCTGGAAGAGGGGATGCTGGGATGAGGGCACTGGGGATGGGGCAGAAGGGCCAGAGTCTGGAGGTGCCCTGATGATGGAGCCCAAATGGGTCTGCTGATAGAATTAATTTAGAATATTGTATAAATGACAATATTTTGCTAGAGGTAACAGTTTGGTTTCTACATATGAAGTAATGACAATAATTCAAGGTGAAACATGATTATATGACTCCTAGATTGGGACAGGTAATGCATTACCTAGTTAAGTCAGGAAATCTTTATAAGAAACGTGCACCTTGAAAAAAAGAATTCATGGGGCCAGAGATTTAGCTCATGGTTCCGCCACCTGCCTAGCAAGCACAAGATCCCTGATTGGATCCAGTAACCACATACAATGATATGATATTGGGCGTGGTGACTCACGCCCACCAGCAACCGGTACCACACCCCACAATGCTGGGCGTGGTGGCTCAGGCCTGTAATCCCAGCACTCAGGAGGCAGAAGCAGGAAGACTGCTGAGTTCCAGGCTTGTCTGGGCTACATAGTAAGCTCAGGGCCAGCCTAAACTATAAAGCAAGAAAAAAAAAAAAAGAATTCATTCCAGTACTGTATTTTCCAAGTGGTGTTTGGAAGATGATCAAATTAGGAGTGAAGAATACCGTCCTGCCCAACCACCTTCCTATGTTTTAATTATTTAAAACTACAATGGGACGGAGATTTAGCTCAGAGGTTCCGGCACCTGCCTTGCAAGCGCAAGGTCCTGAGTTCGATCCCAGTAACCACATACAACAATGCTGGGCGTGGTGACTCACACCACCAGCAATCAACCAGCAATCAGCACCACATTCCACAGTGCTGGGCATGGTGGCTCACACCTGTAATCCCAGCACTCGGGAGGCAGAGACAGGAGGATTGCTGAGTTCGAGGCTTGCCTGGGCTACATAGTAAGCTCAGGGCCAGCCTGAACTGCAAAGCGAGACCCTGTCTCAAAAAAAAAAAAAAAAAAACCTACAATGAAAATGTTATGATATAAAATCAGAAATTCTACTTAAATTCTAAAGGGCAAGTCTAGGAAGGGAAAGCACAGGGATACTCTTCTGCATTTCCTCAGCTCCTCTGGAACAGAGCACACTCACAGAACTTTCCAGAATGTTCTATCTGTATCTCACATTCTGTTACAGAAGCCAAAGGACACATCTGACAACAGGCACTTGAAATGAGACTAGTGTGACTGAGTAACTGAACTTTTTATTTACTTTCATTTAAATTAATATAGCTTTTATAGGTAGTGTAATTACATTGAACCATACAAAGCTAGAAGTAAAACATTACTACTCAATAAAACATCACAAATTATACATTCCATTTTTTCCCTTGAAAGTGAATTATAAAACAAGGCTAGGTACAAAACAGACTCATAAAATCTGAAAGCATATGCTCTTACTTTTCATTATGCCCTAGAATTGTCATCAAACTTTCCTATTTCTGAATATGCACATTAGAAAGAAAAAGGAACTGACTTGGTCTTAACAATTTTTAAGCACATTTTCTTAGTTTTTGCATGCAACACTAATATTTTACAGGCCATCCATCATTGTAGCACTGTCACTCAGAATGAGATTTCCTTCCCTAATGCATATTCAATGCCAACATTTTAAATGTCACATAAAAAAGAAAAACAGAAGAGTCCTATAAGTGGACCACCCTCTTGTTCGAAGTTCAATGGACTTTATAGCTTTGGTTATCTCCTTCCTCCCAAGATCACAGTGAATAAAAAGAATGATGTTAGTGTCACTACCTTTTTAGTTAAAAGATAAATAAAGGCAGAGAAAGATTAATGATGATCCATTTCACAGGTTAAGTCTACAGTTTAATCACAAAAGAAGAGAGAAGCTTAGGAAAATTACTTGAAAATGACAAACTAGAAAACCACATGCAAATCCTTACTTGCTCAATCAAAGTGAGTGGCAAGCCAGGTCTCTGGATGACTAATAAAGAGAGCTGGTGGTACTGTCAGGGCTTTGGATCTGGTGTCTCGAACCATCCCTGTCCCACAGTGTCCTGAGCTTACCAAGATGAAGGCCAAAGAGAATGGTATAAGGCTCATCCTTAGTGAGGTGGCTGTTGGTAAAACAGGATCTGTGTATTCATCAGCAAATCCTACGAGATTCTAATGACTGGACACATTCTCCAATCATTGCCTAACTGGACAGCTGAAAAATGAGCTTTCATTAATCTCACCCTTGAAACAGTGGGGCTAACCCCACTTATACCACTGAATTGCATGACCCAAAAGATTAATAGGGCAATTCAGTGACTCAAGAGCTGATCTCTGAAACCACCAATTCAACTCCTTTTTATCTTCAGAAGGAGGAAACTGAGTTTGAGAAACAGGTATTTTCAAAAGAGCACAATTTTGTTCATTCATTAGCAAGCAAATCTGAGTCCACATCACTGAGGTACAGTGGATAAGCAAGTAAAAGAAAATATCCTAAAATCCAAAGTACTGATAGAAGTTTGGCCTAGGGGGTTAGCTCAGGAGCACTGTGCCTGCTTTACAAGCACAGTCCTGAGTTTGAATCCCAGTAAAAAAAAAAAAAAGCTATACAATTAGAAAGTTAATAATATATTTATGTGTACATATATGTATACCATATCCCTTAAAATTTACAACTGCATCCCTAAACAATATTATTAGATGAAAGCTGAGGTACAATGTTATAGAAGCAAAGAGTAACTTGAAAGTCCTTGTACTAAAGAGATGGATAGATATGCAAAGGTAAAACAAATGCAAGCCATTAAAATATCTCTACTGTGAGTTCCTTTAAAATAACCAGAAGTACATTAATACACTGTATATGGGAATAAATGTTATATAAATATAGGAAAAGCATAAACTAAAATCATAACAAATCTAAACCCTATGAATATATTACAGTAGTGGTTCAATAAGACTTGATTTTGCTTCTTCAAACTGAGAAAGGAACTAGGGACAACACGTTTACCATAGCAGGGCCAGTAAGCAGAAGCATTCAAACCCTTTACCACCTTAGATATAACTCAGAATGCTAGAAAAAGGAACAAAGGACTTTACACTTGTCTCAGAATCACAATGAAAATAAGGTGCAGTGAAGTGGGCTGTACTCTTTACTGGTTACCTGTCCCAGAATAGGGCCCGTGTTCTGTCTCTTAGCTGATGATTTTGATGGCCACTATTAGAGAAACTCACACTTTCCTAAATCATTTAAAATTGTCCAAGTCATTCATTTTTAAAAGGAACTTCAAGACAGAAATCCAAACAAATTCCAAGGCCTAACCTTGGACATTATTTGGTCCTTACCAGTAAGCACAGCCTGACAGGATGGGAAGGCCTAATTCTAACCTAGGTAAGACATTTTAGAATAAAGCAGAATGACTTAAAATTGCACCATTATACTGAAAATACCTTTCTCATTCCTGGGGATACTTTCATAGTGGCAAAACTGCTTTTAATTCTTAAAAGACATGCAGAAACGATATGTAGGCAGACATGTGTTGGCCCAAAGCAGGGAACACAGAAAGCTATCAGAAGGGTTGAAGGACAGCCAGGGACAGGGCAGGGACCTTGCCGCAGGGGCTTCCTTTGAGTTGCCCTTAAGACTCAAGGTGAGTACACCAGAGGGTGTGCTGAATTTGCCTGACTGCCATGGAAATTTTAAGGTTAAGGCAAAGAAACAGACACTAGGATGGAAACACAGGCTGCCCAGATGGGCCACGTGAATTCTGCAAGTCAGACAACTCCTGTGGATGTAATTGAAGGTGCACGGTGCAGTGCTCTCAATGCCAACAGGCCTGGGCCAGTCCCACTGCTTACCAGCTGGGAGAGGTGGGTGAATTATCTGAGCTCCCTGGGCCTCACACTGCAGCTGTGAACACACACATCACCCCACACAAATGCTGTGTACACTTAAGTGAGAGGGTGTAGGTAAAAGTTTTTCTTAATGACTCAATAAGTATCAGCTGTCTAATGATTACAATAGTCAAGTAATAATAACACTCTCCTGAAAGGCTGAGCTGAATATTTTTTAATCCCCTAACATACTAAATAATCAATTTAAGTTCAGAAATAAAATTTCTTCCAGGCGTAATCTGTTTTACTAGCTCCCTGATGGTCACATGACAGACTCACAGGACAGGCTCCGTGCAAACTTCTTTCTGCGGTCATTAGTGGGAGTTTCGAAACTAATCAGCTAAGGAGGACTCTCATTTTCCAGTCCTTACCTGTCAGCATGTTATACTTTCCAAGTGACCAAGGGCAGCTCTGATATGTAGTTTTAACAAAACCTACCAATCTACAACCACTGCCAGAAGCCATGTCTCTCACGGTCACAGACACACAGCATGGACAGCAGAAGCCGGCCCTCTGGTCTCCTGTCACTCCACAGTCCAAGGGCCCTGGCTGCAGAGGCTGACGTTCCCAGCTACTGACACATCTGCTGTAAGTGAGACAGTAGTAATGCAAGCCCTGCCCTCCACCTTACACCAGCAGAACCAAGACCTGGGGCTCCCTCCATCCTCCAAAGCACAACGGCCCTGCATTCATGCTGCTCTTAAACCTCAGAAGGTACTTTAGGACACTGCCTCTTTAGCCTCCAGCTCCTACTGACTCTTCCATTCTGAATTGCTTGTGAGCAGGAGGAGAGAAGGGAAATGTGTTTGAAGGCAGCTGCAGACACCACCTTATCCATTGAGTCTGTAAGGAAGGAACCACAGCTCCATGTTGTAAGTGACAAAACCAAGACTCAAAGACCTATAGAAATATTCCACTCTATAAAAGCTGTCCTACTTTCTAGAACTCACTTGCATCTACAGGTGTTCATGCCAAAGAGAAGATCCAGGAATTGTCTATCTGTGATCTATTGATTTCACTTATTAGTATATCCTCCAGATGTCTCCATTTGCACCTAAATGGATCGATCTTGTCATTCTTTATGGCAGAGTAATACTCCATTTTATTAAAAAACCACATCTTCTTTATCCAGTCTCCAGTTGATGGACATTTGGGTTGTTTCCAAGATTGAGCTATCACTAACTGAGCTGCTATGAACAAGGGTGTACATCTGTCTTTCCAATGTGAGTTTTTAAGTTCTTTTGGGTATATTCCTAGCAGGGGTATAGCAGGGTCAAATGGGACCCGTAGTCCTAGTTTTCCGAGAAATCTCCACACAGATCTCCACAATGGTTGCACAAGTCTGCAATCCCACCAACAGTGGAGAAGGGTTCCCTTCT